>LVTN01000957.1:0-58206 GCA_001649415.1 Musa itinerans | reverse complement strand
TATATATATATATATCTTCAAGTGACCTCCTGAACTACTAGCCAGAAGTCAATGCCCAAAACACAACCTATGTCAGAGAAGGACCACACTAGATCGATCCACAAGACAGAGAAAGCCAGATCACATCCTGTCCACTGAAAGCAACACTGCTTCATTCATTCTTGGAACTCTCAATTCTTTAAAAAGAACATAGAACATGGTTTCTTCTTCCTTCATCACAAATATTGAGGCAAAGTCATAAAAGACTGGAAACTAAAGAGAAAGCTGATTTGATGTTATACCAAAGGTAAAAACTTCTATAGCACAACTGAAAACAACCCTAATGCAAAAGGTTCTACCAATGAATCCACACAGGCCCAATCATTCAAAGCCACCTCATGGCCAGTGCAATGTTTTATTTAATGCTTTGTTATTTCTTTCCCTTCTTCTTCTGTAGTATTAGCATGGGAATCCACTCATGCCAGCTCATGTTTCTGTGTGCTTCCTAATTGAGCTACTGGTGTTATACATCACCCAGACCAGCTCTGTTGCGGTCTCTTCTCATCTTCCCACGCCTTCCCTGCCTCTGCTGCTCATCACAGAGTCCATTGTCACCATACAAACCCCTGGATCCATGGCCTCTGAAGCTTCTGTGACAGATGAAACGGTTACTGAGGTCAGTGAAGAAGAAATGACTTATCTACATACTTCCCTTCTCTTTGTTGCTTTGTGTAATTACAGCTTCCACAACTAGGTGATGTGATTAAACACGATCACACTGGCCGACGATCCTTTCTTTCTTTTTCTTTTTGTTATCTTAGTAGGTGATCCTATTAAGTTCTTCAGACGAATCCTCTTGTGGTTGTTTCTCCCAGTTTCCTCAAAGTAGGGAAGAGGGAAAGAAATGGGGGGCTAAACAAGAAAAAAAAGTTGTTTAATGTTTGCAGATACATGATTTTGTGTATAATATTGCATCCAATACCTCTCTTTATATGGCCTCTGCTAATCTGTTCTAGAGTGATTGTTTCTGGAACAAGACACCTATCTCTAAATTGCAATACTTCCTAATTTTCAGAACCCTGATTATATCATTTTTAAATCCTGCAAGTAAAACCCTATTAGCTAGCATCGATTCGATCTTAGTCATCTGGTAGTCTTCATTAGCACTTGAGAATGGCCTGTCTTCTTTTTCTTATATGTTGTTACTGTATTCCTCCATCATATTTATTTTTATATATTTTCTTGATGTGCCTTCAAGTTTTATGCACAAAATTTAGTTAGTTATTGATTGCAAAAGATAATTGGTATGTTTACCAAATTACTGAACATAATGAGTTACCATTATTTATCTTATTTCTTCATTATTGTATCCACAAATGTGATATGAAAGGCAGGAAAGCTTGTATCTGTCTTTTTACAAAAATCTAACTAGTTTAACATAAGAAATTCTAAGTGTACTTTACATTTTAAACCAAAAACAGATTACAACCAGCTTCGTATTTGATATGGAACCAGTTTGTACTACTTACTATTGGTAGAACTGGCAAGCAAGAAGATACAAGAATCATGTTGTATGCACTGAAATTTGGTCCCAAAGTTTGTACACTCACAGGATTTACTGCAATCCACCAAATACTTGCTCAGTTCTTAAGAATATCTCTATTTAGTTTCTACAGAACAACCTTTAAGGATTTGCAATTTGCAGTTCAGCTTATCCAGTCATGTAATGGAGGAAAGCATTTTGTTAAACGATGTGTTAGAAAGATCCAAATTGGTCTTTTAGCTTTTTTCTTTTCAGCAGACACTATGTTAGTTTGATTTCTACAGACATGTTATGTCAAAATGTATGATTTATGTCGAAGAAAGAGTAAAGCAAACCTTTTCGGACCTGTTTTGATATGATCTCCATTGACATAATGCAACTAGGTAATTTCACTCTTCCTCGTTTCACAGGCATGTAAAGGAAGTGAAAACCAGACGGTGCAACTTTCTCATCATATTAATTTTACAGATCAGTTCAATACGAAACTTACATTGCCCATCACAAACATTCTCATAAGAAATACAAATTCCATACCTTCTCTTGCTGCTAATAATTTTAGACAATAGCGGATGTAAGGTGACTATGATGAAGAATATATGATTCCTAAGCAAATATCAAAAGCTTTAGTTGATAGCTGAATAGTTTAGACGTTTTACCACAGATAGATACAAATGTTTCTGATGACATATGTAATGCTGATGAAATGAGTGCTTCAGAGCCTGAGGATCCAAAAGTAAAAGATGTAGAGGAAAAGATGCATTTCCAAGTATCCTTGCAAATACCACAGTACATGTTAAGCAAATATCATTCTGTTTTTTGCATTTTTCTTATATTTCTTAAATAGTTAAAACTTCAAACCCTTTTACAGAAGATTGAGCCTAATGTATCTGGTGATGTAAGTAATGCTGATGACATGAGTCTTTCAGAGACCGATGATCTAAAAGGGAAAGATGAAGAGGAAAAGGTTTATCTGAATTTGCATTTGCAAATGTCATTTAAATATTTGCTACCCGAGCAAAACTTATTGTGCTTTTGTATTTTTCACTATTTATTTGTCAGAACTTTTTGTTGATATCTAAACAGTGCTAACCTTTTACAGAAGTCTGAGACTAATGTTACTGATGATGTAAGTAATGCTAATGAGGCGAACCCCGCAAAGCCTGAGGATTTAGAAGTAAAAGATGGAGAGGAAAAGGTGCATTTGCAAATACAAGAAGATGCTAACTAAGAAAATATCATTGTGCTTTTGCATTTTCTGTATTTATATGTGAGAGCTGTTTGTCGATATATGAATAAATCAAACCTATTATAACAGATTGAAACAAAGGTTTCTGATGATGTAAGCAATGCTGATGAGCCAAGTCTTTCAAAGCCTGAGGATCTAAAAGGAAACAATGAAGAGGAAAAGGTGCCTTTGTGTTTCGATTAGCAAATATCAATATATGCTACCTAATTAAATATCATCATGCTTTTTAATTTTCTATATTAGCTGAATAGTTCACACCTTTTTACAGCAGATTGAGACTAGTGTTTCTGATGAGGCAATTTCAAACCTCGATGATCTAAAAGGAAAAGATGAAGAGGAAAAGGCTGTGCAGGATTCAGAAAGTGTTGAAGCACCTACAGGTGAAACAGAAGAGAATCTGGAGGTGAAGGAAGCAGCAATAGATGAGTCAGTTTCAGAACCATCAGTTGAAGCTGAAGAAAAGGAAGTAATGGGCAAAACTGATGTACCTAATACCTCTGAATCACCAAAGGAACCTGTGGAGCAACCAGCAGAGGTTTCAGATGCATCTGTTACAGAAGATTCAATTGAAACACCAGAAGAACCATCAGTCTCAGAAATTGTGATTGAAGAAGCAAAAAGTGTTGAAGAATCTTCAGAAGTTTTTAGTGTACCTGATTCTCCATTAGTATCACATGACAAACCTGTCGAACTACCTCTTGTCGGTTTAGTCCAGGAACCTGCTCCTGATTCCAATGTGACCCTCAATGCAAATGAAACAGCAGAAAAGTCCCAAGAGGGAGAGCCTACGTCACAAGAACTACCTCGAAACGAAATCTCATCATCCAGTACTGAAGATCCAATCAATCAGGTTCATGAAACTGTTGAAACGGTAAGTTCAGAATCAATTGCCATAGTTCCTTCTATATATGAGCATAAAGAGATTGAAGCAGAAAATATTGTTCCTGAATTGTCAACTGAAAAGATAGATGATGATCACAATGCTGATGAGGGCAACAAGGAATCTACAGAAGAGAAAGAAGTGTCAGCCACATGTGTTGTAAAGTTTTCTGATACCACTTCTGCCACTGAAGTTCCTGAATGTGCTGTGGAGCCAGAGGTGACTGTTAAAAATGAGGAGCAAGACAGTACTGTAAATGTTGAAAATGAAGTAGCTGGAAATTCTGAAGAGGTAAAAGCTTCTGATGGTGTTGGATTGATTGGTGAGGTCAAGAACGAGAATTTGGAAAGTAAAATTTTGAATTTGTACAAGAACACTCGAAATATCGATTTAGTTGAAGCGGAAGACAGCAACAAGGCATCTTCCATTGATCCATTAGTAACAGATGACAAACCTGTCGAACCACCCACTGTTGGTTTAGTCCAGGAACCTGCTCCTGATTCCAATGTGACCCTCAATGCAAATGAAACAGCAGAAAAGTCCCAAGAGGGAGAGCCTACATCACAAGAACTTCCTCGAAACGAAACCTCACTATCCAGTACTGAAGATCCAATCAATCAGGTTAATGAAACTGTTGAAATGGTAAGTTCAGAAGGAATTGATATAATTCCTTCTATAGATGAGAATAAAGAGATTGAAGGAGAAAATATTGTTCCCAAATTGTCGACTGAAAAGGCAGATGATGATCACAATGCTGATGAGCGCAACAAGGAATCTGCAGAAGAGAAAGAAGTGTCAGTCACATGTGTTGTAGAGGTGTCTGATACCACTCCTGCCACTGAAGTTCCTGAATGTGCTGTGGAGCCAGAAGTGAATGTTAAAAATGTGGAGCAAGATAATGCTGTAAATGTTGAAAATGAAGTAGCTGGAAATTCTGAAGAGGTAAAAGCTTCTGACGGTGTTGGTTTGATTGGTGAGGTGAAGAATGAGAGTTTGGAAGGTGTAAATTTGAATTTGTACAAGAACACTCGAAACATCAATTCAGTTGAAGCTGAAGACAGCAACAAGGCATCTTCCATTGATCCATTAGTAACAGATGACAAACCTGTCGAACAACCTACTGTCGGTTTAGTCCAGGAACCTGCTCCTGATGCCAATGTGACCCTCAGTGCAAATGAAACAGCAGAAAAGTCGCAAGAGGGAGATCCTACATCCCAAGAACTTCCTCGAAATGAAACCTCACCACCCATTACTGAAGATCCAATCAGTAAGGTTCATGAAACTGTTGAAGTTGAAAGTTCAGAAGGAATTGCTATAGTTCCTTGTATAGGTGAGCCTAAAGAGATTGAAGAAGAAAATATTGTTCCTGAATTGCCAACTGAAAAAACAGATGATGATCACAATGCTGATGCGGGCAACAAAGAATCTGCCGAAGAGAAAGGAGTGTCGGACACAAGTGTTGTAAAGGTTTCTGATACCACTGCTGCCACTGAAGTTCCTGAATGTGCTGTGCAGCGAGAAGTGGATGTTAAAAATGAGGAAAAAGAAACTACTTTAAATGTTGAAAATGAAGTAGCTGGAAATACTGAAGAAGAAAATACTTCTGAAGGTGTTGGATTTATTGGTGAGGTGAAGAATGAGAGTTTGGAAGGTGGAAATTTGAATTCGAACAACAACACTCGAGAAATCGATTTATTTGGAGTTGAAGGCAGCAACAACACATCTTCCATTGATCCAGAACATGATCCTAAAGAGTTAGACACAGAACTAAAGCAAGCAGCCAGACAGACTCTTCTGCATAAAATGTTAGAGGAAAGTGCAGAAGATAAAAAGAAAGAGACCAAGAAAGTTGATAATCAAAGCTTAGCTCAAAACACCAAAGACAACAGTGATACAAAAACAGATGGGGAGGTTCCTAAAACAGATGTTTCTGGTAAGAAATCTCAAAGCCCACAAAATAGCATATTATCGAAGGTGAAGAAGTCGATTGCCAAGGTAAAAAAAGCAATCACAGGGAAGTCACCAAGTTTGAAGACTGAAGGAATTGATGACACCAAAGCGAAGTAGATGAAGAGTGTATGGAGATGGTGGCATGTTTTTGAGTGCAACACTTTCATGTCTTCTGTTCTTGGCTGCCTTCTTTAAGTTATATGATGTTTACATGTTCTGCAACCTGCCCATGCAAATGTGCCTGCTACATGTTGTCTTCCAGGAAGCTTGAATACATGTGTATGCAAGCTAAAATGTTGGACAATAGTCACTGCATCTTCAGGTATCCATATCTAGGGGAAGAATTCTTGACAGATTCTGATTCACAGCCATGAGGAAGGAAAGGGCCATTTCCTTATAATTGTCAAGACATTCTTTTGGTTAGTCATATGCATAATTTTCAGTATGTATCATAATGTTATGTTTGTTACTGTTTGATTCGTAAGTTCTACCGCACAATTAATTATTCTTTCATGGAAATATGTGTGATGCACTCTTGTATCTGAGTTGTTCATGCCAAAGAAAGTAACCTCTCTGACTGGTTATGAACTTTGGGAATTTGAATGGGATATTTGTCTGATAATTATCCTAGTTCTGGAACAAAATCATTTAATTCTAAATCTGAAAGTAACTTTTTTATGCTACTGAATTAATGTAGGATCATTTTTTGCTTGTATTGAAGCTGCGACTTTGTTTGTCCATCGAAACTTTTCTAATAAGTTGATTCAGATAGATAACTGATTCAGATGGGAGAACTAAAACCTGCCTCCTTTTGCATAGTTTCAGGTGGATAACAAGAAATGTTAAGATAGTGGTGATACATACACATTTTGGACCGGTTCACATGGTCCATAAAATACAAGCTGAAACATTTAAAACTACTTTGTCACTGATTTTTTTTTTTTAATCACATCTTTCCATACCGGCTATAAACATCACTTTATTCATAATTTATAAATATTTATTATAATTTATTTATTCGTAAATATAATGATATTAACTCAATAAATCATTCATGTGACTTTACCGAGGAAGGTCGTTCTCTACTAAAATCTGATTTAGTGCTCGTGGGAGGCTGCTATGAAAGTAAAAAACAAAGAAAATTTAACAATGCTGACTAAAAATCCTAAAAGTTAACTCAAAATGAATACATGATCAAAAATCAATAATCCTATTGGCGTATATCAAATACCCGAAAGAGCACTTGCCCAATAACGGATGAGGAGGCTATATCATACGGGATGGGTATGTGTTCATCAAACAATGGATGAAGGTAAACTCATATCGCACTCCTAATAATAAATAGAGGAACCATCCAACCTCCATGTATGACAACCCCATAATCTCCAAAGTGAATCGCCCTACTTGCCATTGGTAGGGAAATAACATAATCTCACACTGGTCATGTCTATATTGGGATGAAATAATACATTTAAAATATCTCTTTTAAATATCATCAATATTAAATAATATTAATTAGCCCTCAATTGACTTGAACCCTAGTTCAATTCATCCAATTGAACTTGATTTACTAGAACCTAACTGAACTGATCTCCAATCTTCATTTAATTAGTATGGAATCACTCTAGACTGGTATAATTTAGACTAGATTAAGTTTAATTTAGGTTAAACTAACTTGAATAAGTCAAACAAATTTGGAATTATCCTGAATTGATCTAGACTTATCAAGTCTAGTTTAATTCAATCAATGTTTAAGCTTAATAATTATATAATATTAGATTAGTGGGCCGACCTATATACTGGTCATGTACACTGTACATAATTACGTATGCATCACACCAAGTTAGGCCAACCCTAGCCCATGGACTGGTCATATACATCGCACATGATTATCCATGTTGTGCTGGGTTGGGTTAGCCTATGTGACCTACGGGCTGAGCCTAGCTAATGGGTTGTGACATGACCTATGGGTTGGGCCTAGCTTGTAGGTTGTTTTCACCGTATTCTTTTCTAATTTCATCAATATCGAATTATGACAATATATATTTACTAATAATAATACATTAAAACATAACAACAGATTAAAGAATAAGATTGAAAGATAAACTTAAATACAAAGAAATGACATTCTTAATTCAATAAGAATTAAAAATTATACTTTCGATATATATGACATGAATAATTTCAATATGATCTAATAAAATTCTAAATCTTAAAAGGGATAAAAAAATTTAGATAATATATTATAATCTAGCAATAAAAATTTTAACATTTAAAGGATTAAGAAATATTTTTTAAACTACTCATAATATATTTTAATTCAGATAAGATTAAAAGATAAACTGTAATACGAGAAAATAATATTCTTAATCCAAATATAAAAAATAAGATATCATGTATTCAATACATAAAATATGTATAATTTTAGTATATTTAAATCCAAAATAAAAACCTTTAAAGAGGATTGAAGAATCCCTTAAAACCTTTAGATAATATATTTTAATCCAACAATAAATATTTTGACATTAAAAGGATTGATAAATATTTTCAAACTATAAAAATTTTAATATTTAAGAAATTAAAATAATTTTTTTATTTTTAAGAAAAATGGGAAACCTATCTCTCGTTAGGATATAACTTCTTGTTCCTCCCGTTATTGGGCTTGATTAGGTGAGGAACGATGGAGAGAAATCCCTCCCCTTGAATAGAAGGAGATGAGCCTCCATTAAAAGAAGTTTTCCTTATTTTTTATATTTATTTAACATTAATTATTTTTTATTTAATATTCTAATAAATATAATATTATTTTTTAATTCTCAATAGTAAACAAGAAAATATGATTAATATTTCCTAAATTACAATGGGAAGTAAAGAAATACAAGTTGATTCCTAAATTAAATATTTGATTTGATTATATTTCTCCCATCCTAAAGGAAATTTAGTTTCTAAATTTAGCTTACCTTAATAAAATAGATGATGATACTGTTCTCGTATTTCTTTTTTTCTTTCCCACGTTACCTCTTGGTATAAATGGTATTACTAATAAATCTTTACTAAATATATAATTTTATTCCTTAGAATATATTTCTTCCTTTCTAAAGATTTAATTGTGTGCCCAAAAATTTTTGTAGACTTCCCAAAAACTTAGAGGTCCCAAAAACTTAGAGGTTAACCTTGAATGCAAACTGCCACCTTATGATATCGAATAATCTCTTTAATATATAATCTTGCTAGTTTATTTAATGAATACTTCTTGTTAACATGAAGGAAGTGAGCATATTTAGTAAGTCTATCTACTACTACCAAAATTTTGTCATATCCTTTCGTAGTCTTGGGTAATCCTGTCATAAAATTCATAATAACTTGCTCCCACTTCTATTCAGGAATCAAAATCCTTTACAATTTTTCTACAGGTACTCGATATTCTACCTTCACCTCCTGACATATTAGACATTTAGAAACAAACTCCACTATATCTCTCTTTATACCATGAGTTTTGGCATAAATCTCGATACGTCTTGGTAGTCCTAGGTTGAATATTAAATTTCGATCTATGTGCCTCTTCCAATAATTGGATCTTTATTAGATGACTTTTAGGAACATAAAGTCGATTGTGGAATGTAATAGAACTATCTTTGGCTTGGAGGAATTCGGGTCTGAATCCTTGAGTTATCTCATTAATTATCATATGAAGATATGCATCTTCTTTCTGACATTCTTTAATATTTTCTACCAAATATGATTATGTCATCAGACATGTAAAAAAACCTTTATTTGTCTTCGATAAAAGTTTAAATTTTAAGTTTGTCAACTTTATCATTATAGAATTCCTTTAAATATTCATATATGCTACAAGACTAGAAGTATTTCTGCTTAAGGCATCAGTAACTACATTAGTCTTCCCAGGATGGTAGTTGATATTAAAATCATAATCCTTTAGAAAGTCCAATCATCTTCTTTGTCTTATATTTAAATCTTTCTGTGTGAAAATATATTTGTGACTTAAGATTTTAAAAGTTTATCTATAGAGACAATAGCTCCAAATTTTTAATGCAAAAATGATAGCTAGTAGCTCTAAGTCATGAGTAGGATAGTTCTACTCATGAGGCTTTAATTGCCTAGACGCATAAGTAACTACTCTTTCATTTTGCATTAGAACACAACCAAGCCCTTGTAGTGAGGTATCACTATACACTACAAAATCTTCTTCCCTTAAAGGAATCACCAAGATAGGAGCATTAGTTAATTTCTTCTTTAATTCTTGAAAAGTTCGTTAACATTTATCATCCCACACAAACTTTATATTCTTATATGTCAACTTAGTTAAGGGTGCTGTTATTTTTTGAAAGACTTCTATGAATCTTCTAGAGTATCCAGCCAAACCCAAGAAGTTTCTAATCTCCGAAACATTAGAAGGCTGCTTCTATTTTATCACAACTTTAATCTTGTGAGGGTCAATAGATATACTAGTACTCAAAATTACATGATTGAGAAACATAACTTCATTGAGCCAAAAATTGTACTTGCTTAATTTGGCATATAGTTTCTTTTGTCTTAGGATTTCAAGAACTGTCTTAAGATGGTGTTCATGTTCTGCCCTGCTTTTGGAGTAGATCAACATATTATCAATGAACATAACTATAAATTTTTTAATATAAGGGTGGAACACCCTATTCGTGAGACCCATGAAGGCAGTCGATGCATTTGTGAGTCTGAAAGGCATTATTAAGAATTCATAATAGTCATATCTTATTCTAAAAGTAGTTTTCTGTATGTCTCCTTACCTTATCTTCAATTAATGATACCTTAAATCAATCTTCGAGTATACTTGAGTACCTTGAAGTTGATCAAATATATCATCTATTCGGGAAAGAGGATATTTATTTTCTATAATCACTTGGCTGAGTTGTCTATAATCGATGTATAGTCACATGGATCCATCATTCTTCTTCATAAATAGGACAAAGACACCTTAAGGTGATACACTAGGTCAAATAAAATCCTTGTCCAAAAGCTCCTGGATCTATTTCTTTAACTCATTCAACTCAATTGGTGTCATTCTATATGATAGAAATAGGTGCGGTGTTAGGTAAAAGATCAATTATAAATTCAATCTATATGTTTGGTGGTAGTGCAAGTAGATCTTCAGAAAAAATATTTGGAAAATCCCATACAATGGGTATGTCCTTTAATACTAACTTCTTAGATTCTTTTCCAAAAATGAAGGCCAAGTACCCCTGACATCTTTTCAGTAATAATTGGGTAGCACTCAATACTGAAATAATATGAGAGAGCTTTTCTTGAATCCCAATGAACTTGAAAGGTGGTTGATCTAGGGGTGAGAAAGTAATAGTCTTTTGGAAATAATCGACACTTGCATGGTATGTTGAAAGCCAGTCCATATCCAAGATAGCATCAAAATCTTAAAATTCTAATAGAATAAGATTTACTAGCAAATCGTGACTTTCAATAGTAATAATACAGTTTCTATATATCTGATCAACTATAAAAGAGTTTCCAACTGGTGTTACTACCATTAACGCATTACTCATTGTCTCACGATTCTTATGCAGTTTTATAACAAAATAGGGTGATATAAAAGAATGCATAGAACTAAGTCTATAAGCACAAATGTAGGCATATCATAAAGTGTGATGATACATTTAATAATAGATCTCGAGGCTTTAGCATCTTGATGGTCAATGCATAGACTCTCGCCTAACCTCCCTCTTTGGATCCTAGCTATTGTTGTTCAACTATTTGGGGTAGAACTCAGTGTTGATGTTGCTTCCGAGGCCAGTCCTTTAATATGTGCCCCGGTTGTTGACAATAAAAGCATACATGCTGTCTCATGGGGGATGAGGTGGAAACATGATTTGTCTTCCCATAGAAATAACATCTTATGATGACTTAATTATTAGGAGCTTCTGCTTATTGATGCTCAAACTATTTTCTCTTGCCTTTCTTTAAGGGTCCAGAATGTGATCCCCCATACGTTGATGATGCAGCACTAAAAGATTATTTTTGATCATTTGCTTGTTGTGGCTTATTATCCAATTTCTTCACTACCATAGCTCAATTTAACACTTCAACATATGTTGATAAAATCAATACTGTAACAGACTTTCTAATTGATGATCGAAGTCTCCTCTTAAAGTGATGAGCTTTTTGATTTTCACTGAAAGTAATATGTGGAGAGAACTATACCAACTCAATGAAATAATGATTATATTCCATTACGAATCTACTTCTCTAGTGGATGTTAAGAAACTCTTGTTACTTCTCAAAGTGAACTCAATCAAGAAAGAACTATTCATAAAATGCATCCTTAAACTGCTCCCAAGTCACCACATTACCTCCAGCCTCTAACATCCTCCTTTTTTAGGTTCACCAAGTGTTTGCCTTCCCTTCCAAAATGTAAGAAGCGAGGGGCACCTTCTGATTTTCCCTACATTCGATAGCTTCAAATGTCTTCTCCACTTGATGAATCCAACGTTCAACAAAGATTGGATCTGGTTTGCTCTAAAAAATTGGTAGTCCTAATCTCTTAAAGTGATCCAAGGTATTATTTCTGGTAGTCATAGGTGTCATGCAAGCCAATCACATGTGACATGACATGCATTCTTTTTTCTTATTATATTTTGATATTTTATTACTTTATATTACTTGTTGCGCATATATATATATATACATATATATATACATACATATACATATATATATATATAATGATGTCCATGGATCTGTGCAATGAGAATTGGATCATGATGAGATCACAATAATGAGACTAATTCACCTTTAAACACAGACCCTAAATAATCCTGATCATAGGTTACTCGAAAGAGACATCGAGATAACCAGACACACTGGTGTTTTGTATACCCGTCCATATGATGGAGGCAGCTAGTCTTATAACTGCTCATATGGGGACACTGAGGAGATAGTGCAGGTGCTCATTGGAGAATGGGTTCATTAATTGATCCGCTCACGGAATACTGAATGGTTGATGATGCCTTATTATCAGACAACAATTTCGTAGTCCTAGTAGTATATTTGGTCCTTAGACTTGAGACATCAAGGATGTCCTGTATAAGTACTCCACTCTTTGATACTAGACTTATAGGTTTGGAAGTTTCAGATCTAGTACAATCGGTTATTGAGAGTGACAACCAATCTTACGAGGGCTATTGAGTGTCGATAGAGGGTCATCCGCTCTCAATATCATGAGAGGAATATTCCGTGTGTTCTTGCTCAAACAAATCCTTGGTCAAGGTCATTCGGATTGAGAGAGAAATAGTTCTCCGAGAGAATCCGATTAGAGTGAGACTCGAGGAGAAATCGTATGAGCCTAACATTATCATGCCCGATATATGGTTTTTGGGATATTATATGATTGAAGGACTATAGGTACATAGTAATTGAGGACATATAGGTCTAAATGATTGGATTCCCCTATATCGTTTGGGGACTATGGCGTAGTGGCATAGTACATCCGTAGTCGATAAGTCGAGTGAATTATTATGAATATAATAATTTACTAAGCCAGAAGGAGTTCTGATATGTATGACTCATGACCAATTTGATATTAGGCCTAGAAGGTCATACACAAATAATAGGTGTTGCGACGAATAGAGGTTCATATATGAGATATCCGTTGAAGCCCCTATCTTATTGGATATTCAATAAGCCCTTGAATTATTGGATCTCATGGATGAGATCCAATAAGAGCTAATAAGAGATTATTGGGTAGAGATCCACTAATCTAAGAGGCTTGGGTAATTGGATGGAGATCTAGTACCCAATAGGGTAGGATCTATTAGGGTTAACTAGGGGTCTCTATAAATAGGAGGGAACCAAATGCCCATAATTTGGGGCTTCTAAGTTGTCACATCCTATTCTTCTCTCTCATTTTCCTCCTCAAATAGTAGGCTTAGAGATTTGAGGAACGTCGTTGTAGCCTTGCTGTGTGGATCACCGCTAGAGAGGAGGACGCTTAACCTCTTTTATTAACTCGTATAGATTTATAGGAATTCAAGGATATACGATCTTCTTATGTAACACAACTATCTCACACGTGATTTTCTATTTCGCGGGTTTTGTCCACCAATCTACGCATGATGATGAACACGTATTAGGAAATTTAGGGTTTTGTTTTTATATTTTTTCGCTGCGCATGTAATGTCACCCCTAGATTTCCCAACAATTTTCACCCCACGGAACTCCATCTCATTCCTCATGACGCTTAAAGTATCCTCTGATAGCATTGAGGACTCTATGTATGTCATTTGGAGCATTGACGGGTGCTGGGGCATGAGGTGCACTATTCTATGTTGGAGAAGCTGACACATAATCAATGATAGGTGCACGTGAGGACTAGGTTTGCTCTATGACACGTGGAACTTCTAAGTTATTGTTTGCTCGAACACCTCTCCAAGTGTGTAGACCAGTAGCATTGCGACCATGAGCACCTTAAGTGATAAGACCGCTATTCTCTGGAATTTACTCTATTACTCTTATAATAGGTTAAAGACAATCATCGATCAAAGTCAATTAAGGGATTTAAACACCTATAAGCTCTATACCATGCTCTGATACTATAGAAAGATGTCACATTTTGAATTTTTTTTTCAAGATCATATCTTTCCACACATTCAAAGCTAGATAGATAAATATAACTTTATTCATAATTTATAAATATTTATTATAATTTATTTATTCATTAAATCATAAGTTGCAAAGTAAACATAGTGATATTAACTAATAATCCTTAGTGGCTTTACCTAGCGGTAGAGGAAGGTCCGCTCTCCATTGAAATCCGATTTAGTGCTAGTGGGAGGTTGCTCTAAAAATAAAAAATAAAAAAATTCAGTAACACTGAGTAGAAACCCCAAAAGTTAACTCAAAATAAATACATGATAAAAAATCAATTATCCCATTGGTGTATATCAAATATCCGAAGGAGCACTCCCCCAATAGCGGATGAAGAGGCTTTATCCTACGGGATGAGTTTGTATTCTCCCAACAGCGAATGGAGGCAAACTCATATTATACTCCCAACAACGGATGAAGTTGTGTCCCTCACTCGCCAAAGTGGGGACATGTCCCTCTCAATAGCAGATAGAGGAACCGTCCAACCACCACGTTTGACAACCTGCTAATCCCCAAAAGGAATTGCCTTACCTGCCCTCGGTAGGGAAATAACATAATCTCATACTGGTCATATCTATATCGGGATAAAATAACACATTTAAAACATTTGTTTCAAACATCATCAATATTAAATAATACCAATTAGCCCTCAATTAACTTGAACCCTAGTTCAATCGATCCAATTGAACTCGATTTACTAGAACTTAACTGAACTAATCTCTAATCCTTATTTAACTAGTCTATAACCACTATAGACTAGTATAATTATGACTAGATTAGGTTTAATTTAGATTAAACTGACTTGAATAAGTCAAATCAATTTAGAATCACCATGAATTGATCTAGATTAATCAAGTCTAGTTCAGTTCAATCAATGTTTGGGCTCAAATCCAACAATTACATAATATTGTACTATGTTGGGCCGATCCATATACTAGTCATGTGCACTGCATAAAATTTTGCATGCATCACACCAGGCTAGGCCAACCCTGACCCATGGACTGGTCATATGCATCGCACATGACTACCCATGTTGGGTTGGACTGGGTTAGTCTACGGGCTAGGACCTAACACACGGATTGGGTTTAGCCTACAAGTTGGGCTTGGTCTACTGATTGGGCCTAGCCAGTGAGTTATGGCCTAACATATGGGTTGGGCCTAGCTTACGGGCTGTTTTAACTTTATTCATATCCAATTTCATCAATATCGAATTATGACTATATATATTCACTAATAATAATATATTAAAACATAACAAAAGATTAAAAAAAAATATTGAAAGATAAACTTAAATACAAGGAAATGACATTCCTAATTCAATAAGAATTAGAAATCATAATTTCAATATATATGATATGAACAATTTGAATATGATGTAATCAAACAATAAAATTCTAAATCGGGATAAAAAAGTTTTAGACAATATATTATAATCTAACAATAAAATTTTAAACATTTAAAAGATTAAAAAATATTTTTTGAACCACTCATAGTATAGTTTAATCCAAATAAAATTAAAAGATAAACTATAATACAAGGAAATAACATTCTTAATCCAAATATGAAAAATCAAATATCATGAATTTAATACATAAAACATGTATAATTTTAGTATGTTTAAATCCAAAATAAAAATCTTTAAAAAGGATTGAACAATCCCTTAAAAACTTTAGATAATATATTTTAATCTAACAATAAATATTTTGATATTAAAAGGTTTGATAAATATTTTTAAACTATAAAAATTTTAATATTTAAGGAATCGAAATAAAAACTTTTATTTTCAAGAAAGGTAGGTGGCTCCATTAAATTGTAACTCCTCGTTTTTCCTGTTGTTGGACTTGGCTAGATGAGGAACGAATGAGTGAAATCGATTACCTTAAATAGAGGAGGTGAGTCTCCATTAAAAGAAGTTTTTCTTAATTTTTATATTTATTTAATATAAATTATTTTTATTTAACATACTAACAAATATGATATCATATTTGAATTCTTAATAGTCATTTCCTAATTCACAATGATAAATATAAAAATAAGATTAATATTTCCTAAATTATAATGATAAAAAAATAAAAATTGATTCTTAAATTAAATATTTGATTTGATTAAATATTCTCTCATAAAAAATATTCTGCCCCAACAGTTTTACAGATGACCTGGTCCTCTACCGGACCTGATCTGCAGTGTGCACAGGTGCAATCTGCCTTAGAAAGTTTTTAGTGTGGAAATCTGGTACTTGTTGCAGGATTAACTAATGACATGAATAATGCTCTGCATAATAATTTTTCCAGCCTAGCCTGATATTAGAATATTAGTTATTGTTGGTCTTCAAATATAAGTCAGTTGCTTTTTACTCTTTTATGACAAGTGATAATTCAACTAAAATTTAATCATATAATCATAGCAATGAGCAGAAATCATGTTGCATGAGCATTCAATGGCAGTGCTTTCTGGCAACACTAAATAAGCTAGAAATTTGCTCATGCTACCTTCTTGATTCAGTTAAAGGTTCCCCATTTTTTAGGCTTTGTAAAGATGTTTTTGGTAATATGCTTCAAAAAAGAAGCACAGCCTTTAGGTTCATGTTAGAAACTTGGCTGAAGAGACCTTACTGAAATTGCCATACATGCTTTACCAGTCATGCCGGCCAAAGAAGGATCCAGTCTAGTTTTACACTGCTATCTTTTGTCTATAACAAGTTAATTTTGATGAGTTCAAGAAACAAAGATGCATCATAACTGATTGAGGATTAATACAAGAAGGTGTTGTCTGGCTTTGTTATCAGATTGTCTATAACAAGTTAATTTTGATGAGTTCAAGAAACAAAGATGCATCATAACTGATTGAGGATTAATACAAGAAGGTGTTGTCTGGCTTTGTTATCAGATTGTGTAAGAATGAACTGCATTACTTTTCATTAGTTTCCACTTAACCAAGTTGTCCTTTTCACAAAAAAAGAATGTCCACCAACATCTGGTAGCATTTTGAGAAACACTTGTACATGGGGAACTCAAATACTGTGCTATGATTCTTGTTGACTCACTGCAAGCTGGTCATCATCAAGGAAAAAGACTGACTTGCAACCGAGAAGTTGCAAGAAAGACTTGTGCCTGTCTTGGAAGATGCTTGGTTGTTTCTCCTCTCTTTATTGGCTTTTCTGTGAGGTTGCATGGCATAACGAAGGCGAATGTGACCAGGAGCATGTACTCGAAGCTTTCACTCATGTAGCAATCATCTTTATAACCTCTAAATGCATGTATTTGATCTTCTATCAACTTGATAAAAAGATTTTTTTTTTTTCCTTCAAATTCTTCTATTGTTTCGCAAAAATCTTCCTTTCCAATTTTGTTTTCCGTAATTTGTTCTTTTCTTCCAATACTGGTTTTGGCAGAGTATTCAATCAAAACTTGAGACGTCGTTTGGTTATCATCATCTTCTTCTTCTTCTTCTTCTTCTTATTTAAGATCTAACACATCAGAACATACAAATTCACGAGTCAAGCAGTTGATATTCCACTGCCTTATTGTCTTGCATACCTGAAGACTTGGTGCTGTCAAGCAAAGAGGTAGAATGCAGCTTGTCCAATCCATTCAACACCACTAACAATTGTTTGATCATGTTTCCATTTAGTGTCCATTTACGCATATGGATCACTCAGAAACGCAACAACTAATTTACAATTAGAAGAGCATATTTGTTTCAGTAAGACATAATGGAAGTACGAACATGTTTTCTTCTGCAACGTAATGAGAATACGAGCAAACACACATGGCTACAAACTCTGATGAGAACAGGAAAAGTACAGTAGCAAGGTTTATTCACCAGATGAAGAATACATCAGGCGCAATTCCTTGCGAACTCTGTCAATGTATTCTTTGGACTTCCTGTCTATGTCAGACTCTGCGTACTCCTCATCGTCGCTTGGTCGATTCTTCCTCGGCCTCGGCTCCTCTGCTTCAGCTGCCTCCTCTCGCTGGTAGCGCGTCTTCTTGAAGCCGAAGAAGGCAAGAAACGACTTCCTACCTCTTCCCATCTCCTATGAACTGTGTCAGAAGAACTACTTGCTTGCAGAGAGGAGAAGCAGCCTCGTGATTTATAGCAGAAGGGAGAGGCCCGTAGGCTAACAAGCAAACTCGAGGCAATCACAGACGTCGATGACATCTGATCGAGCGATCAAGATGGACGAGAGGTTGATGGTTCTGCAAAAACCGTGCACTAACCTCGAAGTCACAAGGTGAAGGAAGAAGAAACTTGAAGCTTCTTTACATCTCGGGAATCTTTGGCTGTGATTGTCTTCACAAGGGTGTGTGTTCAAAGGTTCTTCCTTTCGACCCGGTAAACACGGGCCTTCCAACAAGCTTCCCTGCTGATACTGCTTCCTTCCTGGTCTGTGGCATTGTTTGGTACACCAACTCAGGAGACCGATACAAGCAAGCAATCAACGTGTTCCCTCTCGTGTGCTGTTTCAGATCGTTCTGCGGTTCCTAATCCGTCTGCATGTGTCAACCTAACAATGGAGAAGGGTTCTCCAAAAGCAAGTCAAAAGTTGATGGAACCTTAACTGAGATCTATCATTGTTTACGGTGAGATTCAGTCTTTCACTTTGTTTCTAAGATGATCTTTACTTGTACTTGCATGTATCAAGTCAAAAAGTTCCCACAAGAAAAGACGCAGTGTTTTAGCCTAACTTAGCTTTGATTAAATAAATTGCCTTATGTTTAATGGCCTTTATTGTTTGTCAGTATGTTAATCTAATTTTGGGACAAAAAGTATCATTATTTTCAAGAAAAATAATAATGTATTTTTTAATATTATTACAGAGTCATGAACTTGGTATTAGACCCCACCGAATCTATCAAATTAGGAACTAATAATTCCGATTCCAAACAAAAATTATTTTTTTATTTTTTATTTTTTAAAATACCTCTCTAGTTAGCTATTTATTAAGTTATTGGAAGAGACTCATTCATCATTTGGAGAGTTATTTGATTTTTTTTATCAATTTAAAAAAAAAAATCTAGATATTAATAATAAAAAATATATAAAAAATCGATATCATATTTAAATTAAATTTATAGAAATTAAATTATTCATCATATGAAATCAATTATAAAACTCTTGAATTATCTATATTTAAATACGATCATCTTATATCAAGAATACCAAAATTATTTATAACATATTCGTCTTCGCACTAAAAAAAAAATAATGATACATAAAATATCATTAAAAGATTAAAATTATAATTGTCAGGACTCAGAATGTCCTCGGTTCTAAGAATCATGAAATCGTTGATCCGATTTGATTTCACTTGGTCGGTTTTAATTTGGAACCGAACCTTAGTGTGATCTATTATTACAGTGTATTAGAGTGACAATGGCTACCAGAGTGGTTCTAACTTGAGCTGGTGCCATGTCCAGCCCGATCCGGTCGAGACGAAGACAACCTTAATCAATCTCAAGCCGAGCACAAGAACTCATTTGATGCTTTCGGTCTAACACAAACACTATGGCTTTGTTAACCCGAACCCGAACCCGAACCGGAACAGGATCCGAGCCGTTGATGGGACTGCGGGCGGTGTCATCGCCGCCCACCCGCACGTTTCCCAACCCAGCCTCTATAAACGACTCTTCCCGATCTCGCCTCTCGCTTCCTCGCCGCCGGCGCCGCGATATCTGCCTCTCTCTCATCCAGGTTAATTTTTCCTCTTTCTATCCTTCTTTCTTTTTGGATTTTTCCACTTTGGCGTATGAGTTAGGGTTTGGATTTAGCTGCAAGAACGGTCCCGTAGCCGGGATCTGGGAAATTCTGATCTGTTTGGGGCGGATTGTGGCGTCCGCCGACGAACTACGATCTGGATCGCGTGGATCTCGACGCGGTTTCATGAGTTGAAAGTCCTGGAGCTGATCTGGCATAATTTATTTCCTTCTTCTTCTTTCTTGGATTGTGGGGGTTTTGAGATTCTGGAACTCGCTTCTTTCGATCTCGACGGGTGCTCTGTCGCTGTCTCTCTTTTGTGGGTCAGAATCGATTACATAGATGCGAGATACTTATTTTTGAACTGTTATCAAGTGTGATCGATGTTGTAACCTTTCTTGCTTGAGATTGTTCCTTGGTTTGTCGAGCGCGTAGTGCCGGTGCTTGGGGATTTGTCTCGTTCCTCAGCGTACCAAGTTTCTTTTCACTTTTAGTGCTAGCTTTTCATAGGCTGACATTCATGCCACTGATTGGTTTGACCATACAATTGTTGCTGGACTGTGGATAGGCCTGGGAAACCTGGATGGTGGGCATGCGACGCATGGTAGTCGCATGCGATATGCACGAATCTTTCTGATTAAATTCACAGGTTTCATGGTGATGAAAGTAATTTGTAGTGCATGCTAATCATTTACTGAAGTTTGACGGGGTTTCTGTCTCATAGGCAAATACAGTAAGAAAGACCTCAGATTTATCATAACTAGGATCTTTGGTGTATTAGAATGCACTTCTTCGGATATTGCTACGTTTTCTTTTCACTCAAGAGATTCCTAAATACTATGGTAAGAGGATCATCATAGGAAAACTGATTAAATTTTTTGATTTTACAGATCTAGGAATCATTTATATCTTGCAGTTGTGATAAGGGATCCATGGCTGCATCAGAGGAAAACAGCTCTTTGTTCCCAATCTTCATACTTACGATCATGGCAATACCTATAGTGCCTTACACGATCCTCAGGTTATCCCGTGCTTTTACAAGGAAAACAAAGAGCATCCACTGCCAGTGTGATGTATGTTCACGATCAGGGAAGTACCGAAAATCCATTTTCAAACGGGTAAGCGACCGGACCCTGTTGGTTCTTCTCTTACAGTTTATGTCTAGATGTCTTTATTGCTCTGCATGGTTTAATTTTATGATATGTTGCAGATCTCAAACTTCTCGACGTGTAGCAATCTAACACTTCTGTTGCTTTGGGTCATAATGGGGATCCTGGTTTATTATATTAAACACATAAGCCGTGAGGTATATTAAATGTCACACTCTTTTACTAGGTCGACAAGAAAATTGCATCATGTTATGTGTTTTATATTTTTTGCTTTCATCTGTTTCAGGTTATGAAATGATTAAAGGTGTAGACTTTTTTTCCCATATAATTCTGCTTTTAACAATTCATGTCATGAATCATATTCGTTTATCACCATAGTTATATTCTCTAACATGTGTGTCAGTCTTGGAGCCTTTTTGCATTTTGCACTTATTTTACTGTTAGTTACTGGGTTTAAGATTTGCCATTTCTCATTTCTGTCTCACTAATTTCACAAGTTGTTATACTTGAAACAATAAAGATATTTTTTTGCTCTATGTATGAGAAAGTTACTTGTGGTGGTTATGGTAAATCTCTAATATAGTGTCAACTGCTAAATATTAAATTTCAGCAGTCTTTTTTTCACATCACTTGTTGTTTCTTTAAATGTGATGGTTCAGCTTCTTTTATTGTCATGCATCAATCTTTTTTTGTATTTTGATATGTATCTACATAGTATTTTCTTGGTATATGAGTATTGCTTATTTTGTTTCTTCCTTTTCTTTTTTTTTTCTCCAGAATTTGATTATCAATATGTTTCAAGACATATGTGTTCCATTAATAAATATACTCTATGATCGTCTTATTTGGGTTTTCAATATGAGCACTGGCCTCTTCTTATTGTATTAGTAACCATTGACATAATTTGATCTTAATTAAGTATTTGTATGTGCCCTGTATTTCTGCCATTCTTGTGAATACAGTGAGGCTTACTTTATTTCTGTATATTTCTAAGATGTTCACATTAGCTTTTGCCTTTCAAAAAGTTGAAATGCATGGGTGGTACTCAAAAAACTCAAAACTGAGATATACAGCATTATGAAAACCTTATAAATACATGTCTGCATCTCCTGAATCTTGCATATACTGGCATATATAAAAATGATATTCTCCAATAATTTTTGTTAGCTTCTGCTTTACTATTGTTGCTTGTGCATGCTCTTGAGCAGGCATAATAAGCTGCATCATTTTGGTAGTATAGAATGAAAATGTATATATTCATGTATATGTTATCAAAACATAATCAAATTGTTCATGACTGCACGAAGGGTAAACTGACATTATCGAATTCATGAATCACTGCACACATTATCTTTGAATAAGCTATATTATCTACAAACCATCTGTTACCTAAACAGTAGAATTTCCATTTTGCTATTCTTTATGCATAGTCTGTAAGCTTCTTTTCAGATTCAACCATTCGAACCGTTCAGCATCCTAGGACTAGAGCCTGGAGTCTCCGATTCGGAAATAAAAAAGGCATATCGAAGACTGTCGATTCTGTATCATCCAGATAAAAATCCTGATCCAGGTATCAGATCTTCCAGTTTTGCTCCATGTTTCGTATGATCTATATAATCAGACTTGATCAACTTGTGATTATTCTGATTCAAACCTCATGTTGCTGTTTCAGAGGCCCATAAGTATTTTGTGGACTTTATATCCAAGGCATATCAAGCACTGACTGATCCTATTTCTCGTGAAAATTTTGAGAAGTATGGCCATCCAGATGGCAGACAGGTAGCTTAATAAGTTTCTCTTTACATATGTACACCAGTTTTTTCATGCCTTCATGTATTTCTCTACCTGATACGAGATGGAACTTAGATTTTCCTTGTCTGGTTTCAATTCCAGATTATTGCCTAAAGGCCCTAAACATATATACCTGATTTCAGGGACTCCAAATGGGGATTGCTTTACCTCAGTTCTTACTTAACTTTGATGGGGCATCTGGTGGAGTACTATTGCTTGGCATTGTTGGAGTTTGCATACTTTTGCCTTTATTGATAGCGGTTATATATCTCTCAAGGTCATCAAAATATACTGGAAATTATGTGATGCATCAAACCTTGTCCACATACTATTATTTCATGAAACCATCTTTGGCTCCAAGGTATGTCTTTATGCTTGAAACTAGTATATAACTAATATTTTTTCGTATTTGCTGCTCCACTCTCTTGACATGGATGCTTTTTCTTTTTTTTCATTAATCGACATGCTTAAACATGCACTATCCTTGGAAAAGGCTCTTTACTATTATAAAGCTTGCTTAGCAAAGTTTAGAAAGTTATTTTCTTGCAACAATTTCATACTGTACAGAAGTCACAAGAGTGCCAACACACTAAGAGGTATTTGCCATGCAATAGGTTGGCCAAGTATTGGAGAAAATTAAGACTGGTCTCAGCTTAAAATTCAAACAAAGAAGGTCATGGTTAAGAGTATATTGTGATGATAAGCAAGGATTATTTACCGACAGCATATGTATAAGGTAGGCCAGAAAAATAAGAAGTTATCACTAGGAGAGGTTGATGTTTCAGATGAGATGGTAAATGTGGATTGTCTGCATCAAAGATAAACAATTCATTAACATGGTATTGTAGGTTTCCTGGGCATAAACTGGTTAAGCAAAGGCAAAAAATAACGAAACTTTAACATGAAGCTAAAAGGTTCTGGTTGGTATTTGATCCTTCATGTAGCAAATACTGAACTCTTGAACATTATCAACTAAAATATCAAAGTAGATGTTGTACGATTCTCCTTTCTAATTACTATGACACATTGCAGCATATTAGAAATGAACATTTATAGCATATTTCAGAGTTCACATCTCATGTTGATGTCTGAGATAAAAGAAGTTATCTTAAAAGTGGGCCAAATTAGTGTGATGAATCTGATGATCCAGGGATATGCAGGCTTGTTTAACCTAAAGGGTCAAGTAAATGAAAAGTTTGGCACTTCAAGGTCAGGCTAAAATGATATTTTTGGTATCATCATGATAGCAAATTCTTAATAGTTGAATGAGCTTCCAATATATTGAGCTACATGGTATTATGTTTTCTTTCTACCTTTAAGACACAAGTTGCATTTTGAAAATTCAGTAATCTCATGCCCATTTAAACTAACTAAACCTTTCTAGTTAGCTGTTTAACTTAAATCTAAAAAACAAGCATTGCCTTGCTTATATTCAAACCCAGATACTAACACTAACGAGTACATTCCATCATATCAACATGATTTCTTTCTTCAAACATGGAAGAAAAAATTACTAACTGGTTAATAAGGACATTCAACCACAAATTTTGTCTTAAATGATTTTTCTTTTTAATTTTGTCAATTAAACATTAGACAAATCTGAATATAGTGCTTAATGAAGATTCAAACCGTCTTATTAACTGTTTGATGAGACCCATCAATATAAATTGAAAACAACTTAGATGCAGCTCAATGAATTTGCACAACTATCCTTGCCCCTATATTACGAATCAATTTGGTGTTCACTTTAAGGATCTCGTTTTCTATCTCATAATTTAGTTGAATCTATTTAAATTCTGTTGAATAATTACTATTTTAATGCAACCTCTAAGAAGATAGGGATGTGAAGTATATTTGATTTGAAACCCATCCAGATTACCCGCTTTGGTCTTGACATTTGTTGCTCATATATCTTCCAACATTTCTCATAGAAATAGTGGTTGTAAGCTGTTTTGCAAACATATCTTTTCTAAGCTGACAAATATTAGTTAAACAGCAAGGTGATGGATGTCTTCATCAAGGCTGCAGAATATATGGAAATGCCAGTTCGCAGAAGTGATGATGAACCCCTTCAGAAACTGTTTGTAGCAGTTAGAAGTGAACTGAATCTTGACCTTAAGAACATCAAGACAGAGCAAGCAAAGTTTTGGAAGCAGCATCCTTCACTAGTTAAGGTAGTTCTACATGATATACACCTATGATGTTTTCAACTTGTATTGAGGACTTAGCATACAGCAATCTTTATTTGGTGGAAACTTGCAACCACATTGGCACATATCACCAGAGCTTTATTGCCGACTAGATATGGATAAGCCAACATTTATGCTGTCCATTAGAAATGCAGAATTTGATTAAGAAAATTGTTGCTATCAACTTGTCATGTATAACAATATCGACTAATTCTTTTGTGCTTAATGTGGTCTTATATTTTGATTACTTGTTCTTATTAATTGCAGATGGAATTATTGATCCAAGCCCACTTAACTCGTGAATCAACTTTGCTATCTTCATCACTACTGAATGATTATAGACGAATGCTAGAACTCGCACCTCGTCTTCTTGAAGAGCTAGTAAAGGTGATTAATCTTTTTTTCTCTTGGCAAAGTTGTATATGCATCTTTAGCTCCAATATTCTTTTTATCAAGTAGCTATTAACAACAACTCAATTGTGATTTTAAGTTCACTGTGAGATGAAACTTCTCAAAGAAGTCTAACCATTTTTTATACATGCAGATTGCTGTAATACCACGTAGTCCCCATGGCCATGGATGGCTGAGGCCAGCAATTGGTGTAGTTGAACTTTCACAATGCATCATCCAGGTATCACATCATAATGCTATGCAACTGAATTTTCTAGCTTCAGCTTTCATAATTTTTTTTCATGTACTGAAGATGAATACGTATGAAAAAGGCAAATATATGTATATATGTATATATGTATATATGTATATATATATATATATGTATATATATATACACATATATGTATATATATACACACACATAAATATACACACATATACATATATACATATATACTCTTTGCGAGCTCATCAAGTGGCAGATATGAGCCATTCATTTTATTGATTTTGAAGTTTCTCATGAGGATATGTAGGATTGTAGCTATTAGTGCCAGCTGATTTACTTCTTAAAATTATATTTGCATATCTAATAGTTATTTTAAAGCTTGTCATTAGTCAAAGATTTATAAATTGATTATAAATTGCTGGAGAACATGTTCTTGGTTATATTCGCTGATTGACTTTTTTAGTTCCAATCATGTTGCTGTTTCTTTCATTATGCTACCATCTTTCTTTTGTTTATTTTCCTTTCAAATTAACCTTTCAACACATGACAAAGACATCTGCTTGTTAAGGGAACTTAATTAGAGCCCACTATGTTGACTGCACTCTAATTAAGAGCATTGGTGGATTCCAATCTTAACTCTGCCCCTATTACATGTAGGTTGTAATATTTGCCACCCCTGCCAAACCACATTGCCACCAAAATCTGGGTTTCGTTCATGAACTAAAACGTTATCCGAATGCTACAATTGCAGTGTTGAAATTGTAATGTGCTTTCATTAGCTTGATTTTACTGAGTATAGATTTTTTATTATTTATTTTGCTGCAGTTTTATCATTTTTATGATACTTGGACTTTTGTGCTAGTTATTTAGTCAATTCTTGTTATTGTCAGGAAATCTGCTTATTTTGTATGTTTCATGTAAACACTTGACAGTTCTTCCATTTAGTCAAGTCCTTATGTTAATAATCTATGATTAATATGTTAAACAGGCGGTACCACTAAGTGCAAGGAAAACAACTGGTGGAAACCCTGAAGGCATAGCACCTTTCTTGCAGCTTCCTCATTTTAGCGAGTCTACTGTCAAAAAAATTGCCCGCAAGGTAATAAAATTCAGTCAACAGCACATTGCGTATATGCTTTTGTATGTTATATAGGCAAAAAATGAGCAAATTTTGAGCATTTTTTATTAGCTTCCCAGCATCAATTGTCTATAACCTTTGATAGCTTAAACTACTATCTGGAGGTTCTTAATAGTCAATTTTAGTATAAGTACTTTTTAGTGAAAAGGCTATGCTTGTGAAATAGTTATTTCTCTTTTACTGCAGAGTGTTTGTTTGTCAAGGGGTTGCTATGTAAAGCATCGTCACATGAACATGGCATAATACTATTCATAAAATGATATATTTAGAGATAGGATGGTAAAGCTTTTGTTCATCAAGGTCATTAGTATCAAGGTATTATCATTAAGTTCATTCGACGAAGTAAATTACTTACAACTAACACTTCTTTTTTCAATAATGATTTTCTCCAAGTTTGTTTTAGTTTTAGACACTCTGATACACATTCATTGTCAACTCAAACTGGTTAAGTTGACTCTTTATTGCATCTATCCCATTGTACCATTTCTCTTATGTCAGCATCAAGAAGCAGATACAAAAAACATCATCTTATGAGTTTAGAGGTGGTTGCTCCGTGAATCCAATTATTATTTTCTATTAATAGGGGAAGCCTTGGTATTATAATAAGGTCGTTTCTTTGCAAATTTGTGACTAGGTTTGAGTCATGGAGACATTTGCATGTGAAGAAAAAAACTGTATATGTTGATCTTCGATCATTGTTTCATCCTTTTTTTCAACTTATTTTAACATAACATGGAGTTTTTGTTATGATAGAATGGTAAGTTGCTTTAACCCAAGAGGGCATTATTGCCCAGGTCAAAAACAAACTTTGCCAACTTATTTCCAGACCAGTCTGCTTCCTTGTTCACCTCTGGAATTAATTATGAACCTTCACATCTACTCTATAGGTGAGACCTACTTTTGAGGGAAATGGGTCAACTTTCTTTCTCTTTCTAAAGAGCCATCTAAAATACCATCTTTATGTTTCAGGATATCATAAAAAATCTAAGATGGTTTACAGATCTTAAATGGATATCACTGAAGACAGATAGATAAGTCAATAATTTGACAGGAGCCCCAAATATACCTCCTATTTATGCCACAGTTTTCTCAGAAGTCTCCATCATTTTATATTGGTGACTTTCTTTCCTAAGACCGCTCCATTAGCTATAGCCACAAAATTCGTTATTATCACCTTATTTTGTGAATACACAGGCATTTGGGTGGGTTTTTGACATAATGGGAATGAGAAGCACAATTGTGTCCTTTATATTGCTAAGTTTCTTGCTTCGGTAGCTGATATAAGCTTTAGTTCGTTAAGAAAATTCTCGAGTGCTTATAACGCCCTATTGCACTAATTTGAAGCTCTCAATCTTTCTAAATCCATTGGTTATGTTCCGGTGACTGTCATTCATTTGGAATATCTTCAAGTCTAACTTGATTGTGTTTCGCAGAAAGTGAAGATGTTTCAAGAACTGCGAGACATGACTTTTGCGGACCGTGCGGAGCTGCTGACTCAGTTTGCTGGGCTTTCTGACACTGAAGAACGTGATGTCGAGCATGTACTCGAAATGATTCCCTCGATCGCTGTAGACATCACATGTGAGACTGAAGGGGAAGAAGGCATACAAGAAGGTGACATCGTCACGATGTATGCTTGGGTGACGCTGAGACGTGGTAACGGCTTGATAGGTGCCCTTCCTCATGCCCCCTATTACCCGTTCCCCAAGGAGGAGAACTTTTGGTTGCTGCTTGCTGATCCCGTCTCAAATGATGTTTGGATATCGCAAAAGGTGAGTTTTATGGATGAGGCAGCCGCCATTGCCGGCGCATCAAAGGCAATTCAAGAAACAAAAGAGAGTTTGGGTGCAAGTGTGAAAGAAATCAGTGCTGCCGTGAGAGAAGCTGTCGAGAAGGTGAAGAGTGGGTCGAGAGTGGTGATGGGCAAGTTCCAGGCTCCTGCCGAGGGGAACTACAATCTGACCTGCTTCTGCCTGTGCGATGCATGGATTGGTTGCGACAGGAAGACGAACCTTAAGCTGAAGATTCTGAAGCGAAGCCGAGCAGGTACAAGGGGCCACATCGCCGAGGAAGGACCGACAGCAGATGAGGGCATCGAAGAAGAGGAAGAAGAGGAGGAAGAGGAGTACGATGACTACGAGAGCGAGTACAGCGACGACGAGGACGACGAGAAGGAAAAGAAAGGTAAAGTTGCAAACGGCATTGCCAATAAGAAAGAAGAGTCAACTCCAGAAGGTTCAGGCAGTGACGAGGAGTGAAGAAATCTATTTCCAAAGTCTTCATTAATTCATCCTGTAGATCAAATTATGGGCTCTTGCCCGAATCATGCCAACATTAATGCTTTAAAAATTCACTTTCATATGCACACTGGTTTACGATTTTTGCTGCTGTTCTGGATGAAGCTAAATGCTGACGACGATGCATTTTACCTCTCAAAAACCATGTGGAGGTTCAACTGCAGCACGTTGAATTGCCTTTTCCTGCATGAAACGATGAAGACTGGTTCACCTTTATCACACATATCGTAGGAGTGCCGCAAAACTATGATCGAAAGAATGAGAACCTAATTACTGATCGAGGAACATCAATTTCAATTCCAAGTGCAATCACAGTTTATGTAGTTCTACTACAACATCTCCATAGACTCGATGATCCAACTAATCAGCATTCCCAGCGTAGCTTATCAAAACAAACAGATGGGTCGGATTAAAGCAAGAGAAAAATCATATCTGTGGTCGGAATTTACACTTATCTCCAACGAATCATCATTTGGCCCAAAGAAATCATCAATTATGAAACTTTGAAAGAAGAGGATAAACAGAAATTTCTTGTATAACCAAACATATAAAGTATGAATCCACATAGTCTATGGCCCCATTATTTTGATATTTATAAACTGTATGACCAAACACGACGGCCTTAAAATATCTCGATACTTAGCAACATACAAACTTGCCTACCACGGGTACCGGAGCGGTTTATATTTGTATTAGTCTACGTTTCAACACCCACCTTTTAGCTCACCATTATCTACAAGGCTATAAACAGAGAAATATGAGCTAAGTTGCACTGCAATCCTCTTAAGCAGACTCGGCAAACCCTATCCTGTTATCGCCAAAATCAAAGACCGTGTGATAAGCGCCCATGAAGACATCTCCAAGAATCCTGCACCAAAAGAACAGGTTGAAGGTACTTCATGCATTTGCATCTCTTATATGGTAAACTTGGTTTATAGCCATCTTTATTGCAATCGACAAACATGGGTATCACATACCAGAGAGGTCCCTGAGGAGGAGGTATATCAATTGCCGTAAAGCCACTTAAACAGACTGCTGTGCCTCCTTGCTCGACTTTGAGAACATACTGGAATGGGAACGAGAAAGTGCAGCGATTACAACAACGAGAACAAGGTAGACCTAAAAGACTCAACTGATGGTGTGACTGGTAAGCAATAAAAAAAAAAAAAAACTAAGCCAAGATTTGCTTGAGAGCCGATCATTTACATGAACATAATAACAAAAGCATTTCTATGTTTATGGTGAACCAATGGTCATTTGAGCAAGCTTCCCTTCTCCTAGATAGGCACGTGCACATGCACGCACACGGTCACATGCATATATGCATGCAGGCACACATACATGTACACACATGCATGCATGTACGCACGAGCGCAGCCACGTGCAATCAGACACAGCACACACGCATGCATATGCACATGCGCCCACACACATGCACACATGTGTGCAAAGAAATGCTGGCTCAATTAATTAACTTTAACCTCTGATCAAAGTATCTTCAGGGTTCAAGGGAAGGGATAAAAAATGACAACAGCAACATTTTTTTCCAATTCCTAGCAAATTAGTACAGAAGCCATAATTCCCGCAAGCCCAAAATAAAAATCTAGGTAATTTGGAATATTTAATAATTCCATTCGAAGTAACCAAGATGAAGTCTAGAGAGTAGAAAGAAAAGTAGAACAAAGAAAGAATACATATTTCATTTGACCAATAAAAGACATTCATAAATATCTGAAGTGATGGGATCTAGTACATAAGCACCGCACCTCTTTTGGAGTTAGACTAAATGTTCTTTTCCCAATAGTAAATGCAACATTTGGCATGCTTGCAATCTGATTGCAATCAACAGCTGACTCTCCCATGGGGCTTGGCAGGCGTTCACAAATCTGGAAAATGTCAATACGAATCAATTTGGAACTATAAAAAATACTACCAAATTTAAATTGGACTATGCATTAACAGAGAAGCAACCTCATTTGCATAAGCTAATATGTGTTCTTTAGTTTGATTTTGTCGGAGCTGATTTTCAATCCATATAACAGCCATCTCACAAAAAGTACATAGAACATCTTGATTAACAGATGTTTTGTCCTTTTGCTTCTCAAGGACAGATTGTATGTCAGTGCTGCAAGGCAAAATTTCAATAATTTTGACAAAAGAAATAGTGGGGCATATGAAGAAGTTGAAACATTGAAAGAACCAGCTATGAAAATTGTTAAAATTACCATCAAAGTAACATTTGATAAAGTTCTATATAGCAATGTGTAATCGACTGCTGACCCCAAATAGTTTGGATATTGTGGCTTGTTGGTGTATTGCAATTGACTAACCTGACATATTGAGCTCCATCAAATTCACACAGGCCAATCTTCCTGCACACTTTCGCTGGTCGTGTCTACAGTCAAACATGTCACCAGTTACGAAGATATTGCAGAGGGCACTAAATTATATCTGTACTTATTAGGGCAACAAACCAGAAAACTAAAAGCATCAGAACAAACCTCTGCTATCAGTAATTCAAGTATCATTCCCCCATATTCGTTAACAATTTCTTTACATTCCATGCTAACGATTCCTTCAGCACCAATGGCATGATTGACTTGGGCTATAATAGTCTAAAGCCAAAATAGTGGATCAGAAATTACATGTTGTCCACCTTAACTAAATAATAATATGTAAATACTGAACAATTCACACAGTAAAAATATCTTCTATCCTAGATGAACTTCACTAGTAAATTTAACCAAAGAATGTTGAACAAGTAGAGGCTAACTTGTAAATGGCACCAAACAGTCCTGGAAACTAAAGGAAATTACAATTCATTCACCGTATTGTTGCTATCCTAATGTAGCTAACATAATACACATCAATGCATGTGCAATTATATCATGTTGTATTATTCATAAAAGAATGCAAATTATATTTGCCTTCATGCAAGTTCCCAGTAATAAAAAATATTTCTTTTCTTGGATATTGATAGGAAATTTTACATAACAATTTCTTGATACCTTTTTTAATTGAAACACTAAGTGCAATCTGAACATAGTTGAGCTGCATTTAGAATTTTATCCACCAAATGAATCATGCAAACTGAATGAAGTCCTTAACACGGAGGGTACGAGGATGGTCAAATTCTATTAGACTTACCTCCCTCATGTGCAGATAGATTGTTTCTAAGACCCAAGCCTACCATACAAAGACTACTGTGACTGTTCCAAAACTACATAGGCCTTTTTTCATTTATTAACCAGTAGAACTATTCAAGGGATCTTGAAAAACATTCTCAACTGTCTGATATTGTAGGCAACACAATTCATTCCCAACCGGTACAATATCCATAATCGACTTTTTTCAAAAATGTGGAAGCCATAACAATGGTCCAAAATTCTTAAGCATGGAGTACTAGTAGCAAGAGCACCAAACCTTATCTAAAGAATTTATCCATCATCGACTCTAGCCATGGCACCACTCTAGCATCATAAATATTCCCACTCAAATGCTTGATATCCTTATCAAGATCCAATACATAATTCATAATCCACTTATGGGTGTTGGACTGCTAACCGACAGCATACCATCAAAGTAAATGTTAGCTGATAAGGAGTGTTGATGGAGCTGTTTCACCTTTGAGCCCAATAACTTGGAAAAATAGACTTTTAACCACATGAACCAAAATATTTAATTTAGTAGTAATAACCAATCTAGCGCACCATCAATTCCCACTACATGACTATTGTGACATTGTATTTAAATATATGGAGGCACAACATCAAGAAATATAAAAAATCATGAGAAAGTATCACTCTTGTGCACACATGCACACACAACACTAGTTGCAACAGCATAGTGGAGAGAATGGACCAAGAAGAACAACACAGCAGGCGCATCCTTCCTCTCCTTTTCCTCTCTTCATCATTCTCTTCATCTTTCCCTTCACCAGCTAGAGCACTGACAGTGGGTGGTAACAGGGACTTCTATGGACTACTACTAGTCTTCTTCCTCTGTCCATTGACAACAACAAATCAGCTAGAATTAGCCGAATTTGCAGATTTGGCACTGGATCAGCTGAGTACAGATCAGTCAGATTGGGTCTGATGTGTTGAGGCACATCCACATGCATTGTGATAAACACAGGGTGTATACAAGAGCCCAGTTAACACTAGAGAGGACAACTCAGGAAATTGAAGATAACCACATAGCATAAAAGGAGAATATAGTATTTGATTCACATGTGTATCTTTGATGAACAATTAACATTAGTGCATAAAGAAATGACCATCAAAGTTGTCTATGAAGGTGCATTGGAAAACAAGACAGAATATAAACATGAAATTGTCCTAAGCAAGACATGAACACATTGTGAACTGCATATTGCCATCCAACAATCTCAAACAATTTATCCTTGTAGCTACACGAATTAATAAGTCACAAATTTGTGTCACAAAGTTGAACTGGTAGAATAAATCTTAAAGAATCTAGAATAAATCCGCAAATTAGGTTCTTAAATCATCTTACTAGCATCTAAAACTTGGAAGCACATTGACAAAAAAAACAAAAAAGCTTGGAAGCACATACCGTGGGACCAGTCAGCAAGGAAGTCCCAGAATCAACAATAGCAGCACAACCTCCAGAACAGAAGCCTAGAAAATAAAAGGACCATTGAAATCATCAAAAAGCAAGATTCTGCCTGAAATAGTAGATGTTTGATGAAAGAAAGCTTTACCAGTAGACTGGCCATCAATTAGAAAATCACCCATCTCAAACTGAGAAAAGATAAAAGTATTTAAGCACAAAGTTACCACTAGAATACATGAGGTGACTACTAATTTTCCTACACAAATCTTCAATTTCCTCTACCTGCCAATATCCTTTATGAGAAACTGAAACATAAGTATGATCACCCTTGTAATGCTTTGAGTCAACACCTCCAAAAACAATTTCACCACCATTCATGTCATCAGTATCTCTATTAAGCCAGAAAGAAAAAACCTTATTCTCAATAAGTCCCTGCTTAGCCATGTTATACCTGCATAAAAGAAAACATAGAAGCTTAAAATATGACCAAAAATATGAGTAAACTTTGTTTTATGCACAGAAAATATTTGCAATCTCTTTTGGTCAGAAGTGACTTAAGGAGAAGTTTCCTGAGATCATGCAAATCCATACCAAATGGGTGGATAATTGCCAACAGATATTTCTTGAAAACCAAGACCAAGAATGCCATCGAACTTTGCCAGTAAGAATGACAAGCTTGATTCTTTTGTTGCCTCTATGAAAATCTGAAATATGACAATTCCTATGATTGCATCTAGTAGGGAATCACACCTGCAAAGAATAGGTGATGCAAAATGCAAATTTGGATATTGATACATAGAGAATACCCACCTGATCTTTAACAACTAGGTCACCAACTTGTACATTGTCTTGGCTGAAGAAACCAGAAATTGTCCCAGAACCATAAGTTATTTTACATGACTTTCCTGATAGGAAAAAAAAATATTATTGAATTATTCCTTAATAAAACATAGAGGATAAAAGAGAAATCCAGTTCAGCCTCAAATTTGTAAATTATGCAATAGGAAGTTTGTAACAGAAACTGGAGATAAGTTGTAGTAGACCAAAAATTCACAATGTTCAGAGAAGCATGTGCTTGAATATCTTCTGGGTCAAGATACAAGGAATAAAAACTATACCATTCTTTCTGTAAGTGCTTGATGAACCTGACTTGTACTTATGGTGAAAATAACATGGCACCTGTAAATAATTAAATTCACAGACTTAAACTGTATTTTCAATTGCATTAAAAGAAAAAAGCAACTGAAATGAACATATTAATCTATCATGAATGATTGTATCAAAGACTTACAGAAAAGAAGCATTTTGATGATGGGACCCACAAGTTCGAGCTTCCAGTGTCAAAAATGACAGAAAAGTTTTGCGGAGGTGAGCCAATACCAATCTCACCAAAGTATTGGGCATCCATGTAGTTTTTGAGGGATACTATGTCAATATCAGAATCTTCAAGATTATGATGAAATGCATTATTTTGACTATGCATGTTCTCTTTCCTCACAATTCTTGCTGCATCCAGAGTATTGCGATCCAAGGGTCTCTTGTTAAGTTTGACTCTCAGTAAACCATCAGATGAGGCATGGAGTAGGGAGCAAGTCAAAAACCAGAAACAAATACACCATAACAGATATTTCTGGTCCATTTTAAATAAACTACTTGGAACCTGTAATAAACCAGAAAGCAGAGAAAAATATTGCATTAGCAAGTGTGGCAGTTGACAACGTGTTCCAGAAAAAGACAAAGCTACAAACAAGAGGAAGTAGTAAATTTCATCATGTTAAGAATTTAGGATTCAAGAGGATAGAGAGCATGAAAGCAAGAAAAATCAGCCCATAAATTGCACAAGATACTTACAGCTGCTGCAACAATGAGGAAGATAGACTATTAATCCTATTTACTTTGTACCAAGTAAAATGAGCATAAGAGAAAAACAATTCAATTTATATAAATAAAACCTAACTACATGATATCAGAGAAGGTAAATGCTCAGTGCAAAACCATGTCGTCAAGAAGTGCTCAAGCTATGCAAGGTTCAAACATCACAAGGGTTCTAGGGAGGTGCCTTCAACTGGGGGCTGCCTTGGCGAGTGCTTCAATTGAGGCATAAAGAACTTAAGGCACTTGCTGTGGATGAAGGTGATTGTGACACAAAAAAATAGATTGTGAAGTATGAATCAAATGATAGGGGAGATGATACCATGGATTAAGCTGATGATGATGTATTGGACCTTGATGATCGCTGGAGCTAGATTATCAATAATTTTTTAATTTTGAATTTTATTATTTAAAAATAGAAAAATATTAAAACAAGAACTTCCAATAGGACAGAGTTTTATTTAAAAGGGAACTAGATGCATGTAATATGGTGTTTTGGTAATTTGATATAAAGCTCTGTCCTCGTTGAAGTTCTTGTTTTAATAATTTTCTCTATTTTTATAATTTTCGTAAGATAAATGCCTTGCTTTGCCTGGATGAATGCCCAGCACCTAGGATAAAAAAGGACCTTGGAGATTTACAAAGCCTAACATTTTTGAAAATAAAATTAGTGCCAAATCTAGCAAACTGAAGGAACAACACTAGCACCATGTATTGCCACACACAACTTCAGGGATGATGAATGCTCCTTGTTAGGAGTCGTACAAAAACAAATAGACCTTCAGAAACATTTAGAAGTAAAAAAAATATAAGTCAATGAAAAAGCATGGTCAACAGAGGAATTAATAGATAATTTTAGAGAGGTAGAACTGAGTAAAACATACAAAGATCATTGGATTAGAGTTTGACGTTTGAACATCTGAAGCAGTGATAAGCTGAGTTACTGATACAATTCTAGGGAAACCATAAGAACTTGGATTCCAGTTTTAAGATGTCAGGCAATATCAAAGTCAATATACCGCAAGTAATAATATTAATCATTACCAGGATTTAAAAGATACCACACATTAAATACATTCTTTTGGACCTGACATACTCTGAAGGACTAAAAAATGAATGTGCTCTGAATATGTAATCATAATAAGGGAAATCAATATATTCACTAAACAATAACTTTCTGAAAATGAAACTTAAAAAAAAAGAAAGAAATTCAACAAGGAAACTTTGCTTTCATGCATAAAGATTGAAGAACACATGGAAAAATGTAGAAAAACCCTTTTAGTATTTTTTTTATTAATTAAAAGAAAGTGAATCATTAGAGGTAATGAGTTTCTTTCTTCTTTATCTGAATAGGTCAGACCTGACACTGATGGGAAAGTCAAATATGAGATCAAACACCAAAGTAACTGTCGATGCTATGGTGGGTTGCTGCTTAGAACCTTGCAGCTGTGTAGTCACCAGAATTCTTATTATTTTCCTAAGAAGAGTAACAAGTCCAATAGAAAACAAATAAGCAACATCAAGACAAGATAACATCTATAGCACCATACTCATGCGATCAAAGGCACCAAAAATTGCCAAAAGAGAACCCACGGAGGAAACCCTAGGTCTTCTGAATTCAATCAAAGATCTAAAGATGCTTAGAGATGAAATCACTCAGAAAGCAGCAACTAAAACATTCTTATTACTGAGAACTTAAGCGATCCAAAAGAACTACCATAAACAAAGAATTCTGATCCTTATGACAGTTCCCGGAGATCATGAGATGGTGAGCTCATACCTTGTCGGTACCTAAGTTATGGAAAGCGGAGATAAGAACTGAGATGGTAAAGAGAATGGTAGAAGGGAGCGCTTGAATAAAAAGAGGCAGCAGAAGTGTAGGTTAGAACAGCCACCCGCATTGGTACCCAGAACGGTAGAGCGTTCCACACAGGCAGGCCCACATGACCCAATTAACTCTCTCAAGTCACTTTCCACAAAGGTAGACGAGATGGGTAGCAGAAGAATTGGTCTTATCACTCATCCAGTCAACCACCTTTCAGTGTGGGTTTGGAATTGAATTGAGATAGGTACCTTATTTTGGGCCGGGCTAATGTGAGCCAAAGCCGAACCCAAACCCAAACCCAAAGAGTGAGGGACTGCGTGTAGCCTGTTTGACTGAAGTCCTTGCCTACTCATGTCATCCATGGGATGAAGGAGTATACGTGTCGTTGTGATCTGATACAAGATGTTTAGTTAATGCAGTAGTAATTGCAATTAATCAAGTTATATATATATATATATGTATATATATATATATATGTATATAAAGTTTTTGATTTTTGTTTCTTGCAAATTGTATATTTAAGATTACATAAACATTCCTTCAAAATTATTGAAAATATAAGAGGTACTTAAGATTTTGGTATTTTTACAAAATTAATGATAACCATGATTAATATATGTAACTTGAGTTGTTGGAGAGAGGGGGGCTCACACAAAAGAATAAAATCCTTGAAGGATATATATACTAAAAACTAAATTTTGGAAGAATGTATGTTTTAAAAATAGAAAAATATTAAAACAAGAACTTCCAATAGGACAGAGTTTTATTTAAAAGGGAACTAGATGCATGTAATATGGTGTTTTGGTAATTTGATATAAAGCTCTGTCCTCGTTGAAGTTCTTGTTTTAATAATTTTCTCTATTTTTATAATTTTCGTAAGATAAATGCCTTGCTTTGCCTGGATGAATGCCCAGCACCTAGGATAAAAAAGGACCTTGGAGATTTACAAAGCCTAACATTTTTGAAAATAAAATTAGTGCCAAATCTAGCAAACTGAAGGAACAACACTAGCACCATGTATTGCCACACACAACTTCAGGGATGATGAATGCTCCTTGTTAGGAGTCGTACAAAAACAAATAGACCTTCAGAAACATTTAGAAGTAAAAAAAATATAAGTCAATGAAAAAGCATGGTCAACAGAGGAATTAATAGATAATTTTAGAGAGGTAGAACTGAGTAAAACATACAAAGATCATTGGATTAGAGTTTGACGTTTGAACATCTGAAGCAGTGATAAGCTGAGTTACTGATACAATTCTAGGGAAACCATAAGAACTTGGATTCCAGTTTTAAGATGTCAGGCAATATCAAAGTCAATATACCGCAAGTAATAATATTAATCATTACCAGGATTTAAAAGATACCACACATTAAATACATTCTTTTGGACCTGACATACTCTGAAGGACTAAAAAATGAATGTGCTCTGAATATGTAATCATAATAAGGGAAATCAATATATTCACTAAACAATAACTTTCTGAAAATGAAACTTAAAAAAAAAGAAAGAAATTCAACAAGGAAACTTTGCTTTCATGCATAAAGATTGAAGAACACATGGAAAAATGTAGAAAAACCCTTTTAGTATTTTTTTTATTAATTAAAAGAAAGTGAATCATTAGAGGTAATGAGTTTCTTTCTTCTTTATCTGAATAGGTCAGACCTGACACTGATGGGAAAGTCAAATATGAGATCAAACACCAAAGTAACTGTCGATGCTATGGTGGGTTGCTGCTTAGAACCTTGCAGCTGTGTAGTCACCAGAATTCTTATTATTTTCCTAAGAAGAGTAACAAGTCCAATAGAAAACAAATAAGCAACATCAAGACAAGATAACATCTATAGCACCATACTCATGCGATCAAAGGCACCAAAAATTGCCAAAAGAGAACCCACGGAGGAAACCCTAGGTCTTCTGAATTCAATCAAAGATCTAAAGATGCTTAGAGATGAAATCACTCAGAAAGCAGCAACTAAAACATTCTTATTACTGAGAACTTAAGCGATCCAAAAGAACTACCATAAACAAAGAATTCTGATCCTTATGACAGTTCCCGGAGATCATGAGATGGTGAGCTCATACCTTGTCGGTACCTAAGTTATGGAAAGCGGAGATAAGAACTGAGATGGTAAAGAGAATGGTAGAAGGGAGCGCTTGAATAAAAAGAGGCAGCAGAAGTGTAGGTTAGAACAGCCACCCGCATCGGTACCCAGAACGGTAGAACGTTCCACACAGGCAGGCCCACATGACCCAATTAACTCTCTCAAGTCACTTTCCACAAAGGTAGACGAGATGGGTAGCAGAAGAATTGGTCTTATCACTCATCCAGTCAACCACCTTTCAGTGTGGGTTTGGAATTGAATTGAGATAGGTACCTTATTTTGGGCCGGGCTAATGTGAGCCAAAGCCGAACCCAAACCCAAACCCAAAGAGTGAGGGACTGCGTGTAGCCTGTTTGACTGAAGTCCTTGCCTACTCATGTCATCCATGGGATGAAGGAGTATACGTGTCGTTGTGATCTGATACAAGATGTTTAGTTAATGCAGTAGTAATTGCAATTAATCAAGTTATATATATATATATATGTATATATATATATATATGTATATAAATTTTTTGATTTTTGTTTCTTGCAAATTGTATATTTAAGATTACATAAACATTCCTTCAAAATTATTGAAAATATAAGAGGTACTTAAGATTTTGGTATTTTTACAAAATTAATGATAACCATGATTAATATATGTAACTTGAGTTGTTGGAGAGAGGGGGGCTCACACAAAAGAATAAAATCCTTGAAGGATATATATACTAAAAACTAAATTTTGGAAGAATGTATGTATGTATGTATATATATATATATATATATATATATATATATATATATATATATATGGAGGGGGAAAATAGCCTTATTTTATGAATATTATATAATTAATAATATTCATAAATAAATCCTTAAACTCATAGAGTTGAATCTTCAATTCCTCTCTTGAATTGGAAGATGAAAAAGAATAGATAGCATTATCTCACTAAATAGATGCAAACGCTATATACGTGACGTGGTCATCACTACGCGGCCATAAGGCCTTCATCCTTCTTCCCAAAGAAGTTGGCCACGATGGTGGCGACATCATCGAACCCGACGCCGATGCACAAAGGATTCGTGCTGGCATTAGTGCTGCTGCGATCCAAGACTCGAAGGTTCGGCCCATCCCTGCACTTGCCCATGCACTTGCACCCAACCACCGCTCCTTCCAAGCCGATCTTCTTGTTGAGCTCCTCCATCAGCGCCGGTGCACCAGATCTTATGCACTTCCCTCCCATGCACACTTCGATCTTGTTCATAGGCTTCTCCACCACCGCTGTTCCGCCCCAGCTGCAACATTCTGACACCGGAGTCTGCGGTTTGCACTCGGGTGCTGCAATTGATGTTGGTTTGCTGATTCTGACGACGTCCTCGGCGTTGCAGGATTCGCAGCCCTTCCTCCTGGCGGCCTTCGCTTCTCTTCGCTTTCTCTTCGTCTCCTTCTCTTGGGCTCTCAGCTGATTCAGCTCTGCCAGCAAACGCTCTGCTGCCTCCTGATGTTACAATCCCAACACTGAAACAACTCAGAAATCGTTCGATCTGGAAATTAGTAAGAGTAGCACAAAAGGAAGGAAATTTGGGCCTCACCGAGATCATCTTCCCCTTGACTTCTCTGGCAAGGCCTTCGCCGGGGTCGGCGCCGATCCCCAGCGTGCAAAGAGCGGCCAGATCCTTAGACAACCCCTTCACCAGCTTCCCCCTCTTCTTCTCCTCCTTCTTTCTCCTCCCCTCGCCACACCGCACCGGCGACGCGTAGTGCTTGAGGTGTCCCGCGCCGGAAAACGCTCCCCTCCCTCCGCCGCTTGTGACCCCACAAGGCGGAGCCGAAACCCTCGTTCTCCTCCCGAATCCCGCGGTCGACGGACCGGCTGGGGCACTGCTGCCGGAATCACGAAGGGCCCGGGCGCCCGAGACGGAAGGGGAACGCCGGAGGATGGCGCCGGAGACCTCCATCGCTCGGCTTCTTGATTCGTTTCGTAGGGGGGGGGGTAGAAGGTTCTGCACGTCGGCCGGGGGCGCCTCGTCTTGCCCTATATAAAGAGGTTTGCCTTCCACGTTCCCTATTTTGATTGGTGGAATATGACGTGTCGTACAAGTGGACTAATGAAGTTGCTTCGCGCCAAGGGCTCGTGGCGATCTCTGCCCGTGCACGCCTCGGCATTGGCCATCGCGTTCCGGCCACGCGAGCTCGCTCGACTCGGGCCGTTCGATTGAGCGGTTCAGCATTGGACGGTCGGGATTGGATGAACGTGGACGATGCGTCATCGCCCGATGCCTGGGAGATTCTTTAAGACGAATATACCCATATCCACATCAGACCGAGACGTCTGTTTCAAGGGAAGCAATCGGGGAATGCACGATCCATGGAAGGGTTAAATGTCTTTCCACAGCTGATGAAGGAAGCCGTTATCCTCCTCCCAAGCAAAAGCGGTAGGGAAGGCGTGTAGAGGTGGTGGTGGCATACGTGCAGTCATATGCTTCGTTCATTGTGGATATTGGGGATGTGATAATTGGCAACATGATTGATGGAACATCTGCATGCTTTCCTTGTTGAGGTGGTTTAGAATTTCTTGACGCAATCCTTGATGATGAAAGGCAGATTCATTTATATACTGGGAGTGTTTGCTGTTTTCATGTTTCATGATGGAACATGACACTTATCAATGTAGAACACGAGTGACTTTTCAGAGAGTTAGACCATCAAACTATATTGTTTTGAGAATTGACTATGTTTTTTTATTTCTTTCCAAAATAGCACTACATGAAGGAGAATGTCGAGATATAGAAATAATTGAGAAAATATTGTGTTCATATTTCCTCCATTTATATAGTGAGATATCACTCATTAGATTGAGTTTGTGCCAAAGGATGTTAAATTGAGCTACATTTTGATTGCTCTAAAGCTATCAATCTATACAGCTTAATCTAAAGGATACTTCCAAAGAATTGAGTCTAAATATGCAAAATAAAGAATGCTAAATCCACCCACTGCATGAATGAGAGAATGAATTTTGTTAACGTTTTTAGACTGAAAAATACAGCAACATAGTGGTAGTAATCAGATGCAAACGTGTTACAAAAACACGATACAGGGGGAGGCATCAGAAGTTGTGTTTGATTGATGCCCAAGACTTGTGACCGAAACGAGGAGGAAAGTGAGTGTCAAACTATGATCCGGAGCTCAAGTGAAGTGCCACTAAGGAGGCATAAGCCCCATCCTTGATGCTGATCAGTGTCTCATGCTTTCCTTTCTCTACGATCACCCCGTTCTTGACCACAGCGATAACATCTGCGCCTCTTATCGTCGACAATCTGTGGGCGACGATGATTGTGGTTCGGTCGACCATGACACGGTCTAATGCGTCTTGTACTACTCTCTCGGATTCAGCATCGAGTGCACTGGTTGCCTCATCCAGCAGCAAAATCTTGGGATCCTTCACCATGGCACGTGCGATTGCGATACGCTGCTTTTGCCCCCCAGATAGCTGCAATCCTCGCTCTCCAACTAATGTGTCATAACCCTGCAATTCCAAATGTTTAATGATAACAATGAAGAAGCAAGAAAAAAGATAAAAGCTGCTCGTTATTGCTCATTGCTTAACATTAAAAGGAATAACCACATTTTGCTTAACACAAGGAGTGCATTGTCTAGATGAAAAGAATGGAGTTTATATACCAAAGAATGAGTAGATATAAACTATCAAAACACAAAGAGGAAAAAAGAAGCCTTAAGCCACCAGACGAGCTATATGGATCTGTTTGACATCAAGAAATCTTGATCATAGGGAGACCAATTTGGATTCCGGATCGAGTCAGCCTTTTGTACTTTGCTATAAAAAAAAAAAAGGACAAATCCAGTGCACAAGGCTCCGTTTGTACAAATCTGTTAGAGGAGAAATCCTGAAGGAAAAAAGACCTTGCGGACAAAAAGTTTGAGGGGTCAAGAAAAGAGAACATTGAACTAGTAAAAATTCAATTAATATGGCTAATAAATTTGTGAAGTAGAAAAAGCTTTGGATACAGGATCACACCTTGTGCAAGCCACTAATGAACTTGTGGGCATTGGCTAACTCTGCGGCAGCTATGATCTCAGCTTCAGTAGCCATTCCCTCCTTTCCATAAGCAATATTGGATCGAATTGTCTCGTTAAAAAGTGCTGGTTCTTGACTCACCAGACCCATCTTCTGCCTCAACCACCTCAATTGCAGCTTTTGTATGTCAATCCCATCAAGCAATATCACCCCAGAGTCAGGATTGTAAAATCTTTGTAACAACGATATGATAGTTGATTTCCCGCTACCGCTCTCTCCAACCAGTGCAACTGTCTGAGGAAAACAAATAATTTATTACTATATTGTTTTTTGATCTGAGGTCCCAGAATTATTCAAGATAATAATCTTCACTGGAAAAAGAGCATCTCTTTTATGATATCAATATTTCCTTTCATACAGAGATCCTTTTAGCTGACAATTTGATTAAGTACATGAAGTAAATCAATGATGTGTATCTTAAGTCTTAACCATGCTTTCAAATTTCTCATCGAGACATCAAATCTGTTGCATGCTTCATTCATAGATGTTGAGACTGCTACTGTGAGAAGAATAGGTTACTAATTATTTAGTGCAGTTTAAAGTTAGCAACCATTTTACATGGACATAGTAACTTCACTTCTTTCATTTATGGCTTGGTTTAGTAATTTAGTCAAAGTCAATACCCAAACATGTAATAATCTCTCTATTTAAAGGGTTAAGATTGTGTACTTTAATCATCATAGAACTACTATCGGCAGGAGCCTTATGCAACGAGTCACCCTTTTTTTTGAACTTAAACATGTAACAACCAGAATTGAGTTACCTTTCCAGAGTGAACTGTCAAAGAAAGGTCTTGAAAGATCTGGATATCTGGACGCATAGGGTACCTGAAGCTGACATGGCAAAGCTCAATGTTGCCCTTCAATGTTTCTAAGATCATGCCAGAATCATTGCTGGGATCTATTTTAGATTTGCGGTCGAGAATAGCAAATACTGAGGCCGAAGCAGATCTGGCTTTTGACGAATCTGGTGCCAGGGAGCTTGACTGAGAAATCCCAATGGCTGCCATTGCAAGAGCAAGGAAGACCTTCAAGGAAAAGCAAGAGCAATGACTAGGAGAACAAAAAAAACAGTGAGATTACAAAATTTTGGTATGCTTCATCAGCATGTCTCAATTCTCAGTGTATAAATGTATCACGTTCTTTATACAAAATCATTTAAAATATACTGTTAGTACTTACCTTCAGGTAATCTCAACAATGTATCTTGATACTGATACATTATTACAGATGCCAATGCCGAAAGTGATCGACATATGTATCATGTTATATACTTGCTAGCTGTTATCTCTTTTCATCGGAGAACATATTATTTGTAGGTGTTCTTATATAATTTAACACCTGCTTTAATAAGCATTTCCAGTTTAAAAGATTGTGAGCATCTTTGTTAAGGTTCTTGTTCTGAATCTTAAAGAAGCATGACAAGAAAAAACATCAAACTTCCAGACATAGAACTAGTGACAGAAAATTGTACACCTACTTTTGGGGATAACAGAAGTTCAATGTATAAAATTTGCATACCCGAAATACTTTGCCAAAAGTAGTCTTCCCACTGTCAACCAACCGCGCTCCAGCATAAAAGCCAGCTGCATAAACACAAAATAAGAAGAATATGGAAAAACCAAATCCGGCGCCACTGATTATCCCTTGCCTAATTCCCTTTCTTGTAGGGCCTTCACATTTCTGCTTGTAGATCTCCATCACTTTCTCTTCAGCTGAAAATGAAGCAACTGTTCTGATACTTCCTACTGCATCAATTGCAACCTGACTTGCTTCCTCATACATTATCTACAGCCATTTACAGTGGTAGTCATCAGAAGACATTATTATGACTACCAAATTTCTGGGTATAGCAAAGCAAAACTCTCTTTTTTCAGTTGTGAACCAAACACCAAGAACAGAAACAGAATTCTAACATTTTGTTTAGAGATAAAACATTTCTTTTTTGATTGGGAATATTCATATTTGTTTGACAAATGATTACATCTGATCAGCTTTTATAAGTCTGTTCCATGTCAAAATAATTCTTCCAGCTACATAATTTAGATTTTTTTCTTTAAATTGAATTAGCAATATGATGTAGTCAATTATGGTAAACCGGTGTAGTATATACAAAGTTACATACATAGACGTAAGTCAAAAACATACATAGGCAAATGGGCGCATATCTGCATTATGAAGAACTCACGATATGCATGATAGCGTAACTGTGGAACCATACCTTTGCATCCTTACCAAACCCCTTCAGAAACTTCATTTGTATGTATCCATTCAGACCCAAGAGAGGTAACAAAACTAGGATTATCAGAGAGAGTTGCCAATTTGCAATAAAAGCAATCAGCAATCCAGCAACCAATGTTGTAATGTTCTCAACAATTAATCCAAGTGCATCACCAACAAGACTCCTGACTGTAGCTGCATCTGCTGATAGCCTTGCGCCAATTGCACCGCTAGAATTCTCAGGATCATCAAACCATTCTATCTCCATGTTAACCACCTTCTGAAACGTCATTAGCCTAATCCTCCTTATCAACTTGGATCCTGCAATGCCAAAGAAGTACGATCGAGCTGGAAGGGAAAATAATGCCACCCCACCAAATACCAAGAACAGTAATGACCAAAAATTAGAATCCCTTTTGAGCTTCTGTGGTGGCTGGTAAAATGCATTAATTACATTCGATAAGAGTATTGCAAATATGGGAAACATGACCCCATTAGCAATGGCTGCAACTGAGCCGAGAATCAACACTGGGATCTCTGGTTTATTAAGATAAGCTAGGCGGCGGAGAGGCACTTCTTTTGAATCTTCGGTAGGAATTTTAGGATCTACTTTCTCATATGTACCATCTTGGACATCAACTCCTACATGCAGACCAACAGGCAATTGGAACGAGTGGTGGCCGCTGTGTCTACCAGATGATCCATGGCTAATTGAGTGATGAAAGGACAACATTTTGCCTGAGGACCGTGCTGAACCATTCCACACATCAGATTTGTCTAAACGAGGTCCACTTTTAATATCTTCATCCCAGTTTACTTCTTGCAGTTGTATCAGTTGGCTATAAGCTCCATTTGGATTCTTCAGGAGCTCTGTATGTGAACCTGGAAACAGAAATGTTAACATTTATGTGAGTTAAATAAGCTGAATATCTTTTAAGTTGGATATTGCCAAATTTCCTCTTGAACAAGAGTAGAAAAGTATGCCAGCTTAATTATGGTCAATCAGTAGAAAGGAACAACTATATTTACCTTTTTCAACAATTGATCCTTGATGTACAACGGCAATGGTGTCAGCGTTTCTGATGGTACTCAGACGGTGTGCCACTATAACAGTAGTACGATTTGCCATGATTCTATCAAGTGCCTCTTGTACTATCCTTTCAGATTCTGCATCAAGTGCACTTGTAGCCTCGTCCAAAAGCAAAATACGAGGGTCCTTCAGAATTGCCCTAGCAATGGCAACTCTCTGTTTTTGACCTCCAGATAATTGAGTTCCATGCTCTCCAACCATGGTGTCAAGACCCTGAATGTGATGTGTGTCATCCGTTAAGCCATTTCAAACAAAAGTATTCATATATCAGAACAAGAAACAGAAATGACCCTCAGTCTTTAACATCTAAGAAGTGTCTACGAAATGCAATATTCGCCCAGTTCCATCAAACTGACAAAGAGGATGATATTGTGCAGAATAGTACTACTGATGTCAACATAATCCATCAAACTGAGTTGTAAAATGGAAGCTCTTAATCAACATATTCTTACCTTAGGCAACTTATCTATGAATTTGGCAGCATTTGCAATCTCTGCTGCAGCTCTAATTTCTTCAACGGATGCACTATCCTTGCCATAGGCGATGTTGTCTCTAATACTAGTAGCAAACAGGACTGGTTCCTGAGTCACAAGTCCAATTTTCCCTCTAATCCACCTGAGTTGAAATTCCTTGATGTTTATGCGATCTATGAGAACTTCGCCAGCCTGTGGATCATAAAACCTCTCAATCAAACTTATAACTGTTGACTTTCCACTTCCACTTTCACCGACCAATGCAAGAGTTGTTCCTTGCTGAATAAAAAGAGAAAATCCAGAAAAGATCTGTTCATCAGGTCTTGCTGGATAACTAAAATAAACATCATTAAATTCAATTTCCCCTCGAATATCGTCAAGTTCCTTTCCATTGGCATCATAAGCATCAATTTCTGGCTTTCGGTTGATTGTCTCAAACATCTTATATGCAGCAGCTTGTCCTGCTGCGAATGCTTTCATGCATGGTGCTATTTGGCCTAATGAGCTGCAGAATTGGATCAAGATACTTAAGTTTAAAAATGTGAAGTATCGGCCATGATTATATAAATATGGAAAAGGATTAAAGTTCCTCACTTTTATAATGAATTCTTGATGTTTGTAAATGCAGCAGAATGAAAAGGTGAATCAAGCAATCGAACAAAGTTGCAACTTCTATTATTTTCGAAACCTTTCTTTTGCCTTTTCTATTCATTCAAGAAACTTCACAATCTTATTGATATCTGGAATAAGTGGATACTATGTTTACATTCAAATCCCTTAATTAGAGTCTACTTCAGAGTTCTGATGTCAGTTCTTCATTCTTATTTCTGCGATGTATCAGAATATTCACGTTTCCATTCATGTTAATTTACAAGCCAAGAATCGATTCCAGGGATATTATTTTCCTAAAATAATGAAATTTATTTTAGAGCATATTATTTTTGCTGTTTCTATCTGATAAAGCTCATATTTATATTGCTTGTTCATTCCTGGACAAACAAAACAAAGATTTCAGTCAATGTAGCAGAAATTACAAAATCTTTCATTTAATTTGTAGCTAAATATAAAATTAAACAGGTTTACCATTAGTTATCAGTCAATCATACTAAAAGACAGATGCTATATCTATTTAAATTACACGAAGTCTACATTTCCATGAAGAGATCTCAGAATTTGTAAATTGTTAGAATCAGATTACAAATTACCTAGACATACTCATATCTGCATATTTACTTGTATTAGGAAATCAACAATTTTTCGTAGAATTTTGTGCTATTTTTTCATATATCAGGAAAGGAATATTCATTATTATCATGATTTCTTCATGTTACTGTGTTGCAGTTTTCATAAATTTTTATGTGTGTTGCATGGTTTTAAATTGGGATCTACAGAGAAACTAGTATATTGAAAGACATAGTTCACACAAAGAAAAAACAGGAAACTTTCATGGCGGCGGCATTTTTAGACTAGTGCATAGAAGCATTACCATATTTCACCATGCCATCAGAGCTTGCTACTATCCAAGTCAAAAATAAAAAGGATGTATCCAACTATATCCCAAAATATGACAACACTAATTATTCATCATTAAAGTATAAACTATAAAAGCAACTTACAAGGAGCCAGTGAGGATTGCAAATATCACATTGATGACCTTGCCACCAGTGTAACCTTTTTGCAGTATCAACTTTGCTCCATACCATGTTCCCAATGAATACCCGGCAAACATGAAAAGCATGACTGTGCCAAGACTTATTCCAGAAACCAGACTCTCTTGGACACTGGCATTGTATGCATTCACCAAAGACTTCTCATACTTCTTTACTGCTCGTATTTCCCCGGTAAAAGATGCAACCTGAATAAGGTCAGACTTGATAAGAGTAACGTTTTCAGGCATAATACTGTTCTTTCATGATTCCACATCTGTGATAAGAGCAAAACTTACTGTCCTAATTGACCCAATTGTCTGCTCGACGGTCGCTGCAGCTTCTCCATAAGCTGCTTGTCCCAATGTTGCCATCCTGGCCACAATAATGGCCATGACTCCTCCAGCAACCACCAAGGGGGGGATGGTGCACAGCATGACAAGGGTGAGAAGCCACCCTTGGGCAAATGCGACTATGAACCCTCCAAAGAATGTCGATGTTAGCTGAATGAATTTACCGACCTGTAAAATTGTCGGAAACAAATTACGAAGGAAAAGGATAACATAGCAATGGTAAACAACTTGAAGGAACCGAATGTACATGTACAATTGTCATAGCTGAAAAACAACTTGGAAAAGGTACCTTCTCGCCCATGGCATCCTGAATAAAAACAGTATCTCCAGACATCCTCTCAACAACTTCACCTGTCTTTGTTTCCTTGTCAAAGAATGCTATTTCTTGCCTTAGAATGGTTTTCAGGTACAAGTTCCTTATCCGGGCAGACTGCCTTTCCCCAGTAGCCATCCAGCAAGCTACCTCTGATGGAAATCAGAAATCTCAGCCATCACTAATACATTGTAAGAACAGAACTGAATTTATGAATCATATGGCCCCAATAGATGAAGTATTCTTACGAAGGAAAGATGCCACGCCTGCTCCAACTGCTAGGTAGACAAATTCCAAGGCTACCTGAGTGTGATTAAATCATCAATCACTTAATAGTTCTATGGATGTAGAATTCATGAGCGTTTACTCTCGTTTTTTGTTCAAAAAACAGAAAAGAAACATCAATTCAGCGATACGGAGATACTAACTCCAAAAATATCTAGCGGGAAGAGGAAAAAGGTGCAAAGCATTTTGTCAAATGAGAAGTAGGCATCGTGGAAGAATCCCAATTATTACTTTTAGCTAAGAATGATAAACCATCAAAAGTGCTCTCCTGAACTTCCATTATGGTCACAATTCTCAAGTTCATGATTGAAGAACCAATATTAACTTAAGCTGAGTATGATGATGAAGAACTTACCTTGGAAACTCTACGAAGGACATCATGTATGTCCGAAGCTCCTCCAAAGGACTGGATCAAATCCCCGAACAGAACGGTCATGAGAGGTAGAGCAAGCCCATTCCCCAGCGCACCAAATGATCCCACGACCATCAGAATCACATCCGTGGAGTCCGCAAACGAGAACAGCCGGTAGAATGGGACAGTAAATTTGGTCTCATCTTGATTCTTGTTCTTCCCACGGGCTTCCAACTCCCGCTTTTCAGAAGAACTCGCAACTGGCTCATGTGACGCAGAATTGCTTGAGGATGCACTCATCTCTTATTCCACCGGAGTACCCTTCTTACCTGGAACAAGACAGCGAACAGTCTCTTAAATGAAATCAAACAATAGCGCAGCTCTAGGGGAAAGGTGATGATGTACAAGACTCGATAGATTTCGCAAGAAAAAACACGCTTTGGCTCAGCAGAGACTCAAAAGGTGGCGGCGTGATGAATACCGAGGCAAATCAAATCCAGACAAAGAATGATGCAGGGAGAACAACCATCTGTATGTAAAGCTGTCACACACAGGCAATAAGACACTCAACAAACCTGAGCAGGAAACCCATGACTGCTTTACAGCAAAAGCTAGCATATGTTCTTTGCCTTGGAATCCAAGCTTGATATCCAAACGCGATCGAATCTTTTCAACTCGGGGTCGACAGGATTCACTGCAATCGGACGGAGATTTGCTCGGGTGGATTGTGCTTGGGGATGACAATTAGCACGTTGGATTGTTTCTTGTCTTCGTACGTTTCCCACTCCTCGTTTGGTTGGTTGGTGCAGCTCACGGTAAACCTCACTTAGCCTCTTTAGAGAGTAATTATTAGTTTGGATAATGATGCAGTCTGACCAAATCCTCCCACTGATTACTTGACCACTTTATCATGAGATTCTTTCTATTTTTTTTTTATTTTTTAGTTTGTTTATTGTACACTAAATTTTCATTGTAAAATAAGATGTCATAAATCTCTTGACAAGTTGAAGCCTAAAAAATGTATGATGACAAAATAGGATTATGAATATTTTGATTGTTATACTTTGTGTTAAATACTTATATATTCTTATCTTATTAACATTTATATATTGATAATAAGTGTTAGTATATTGATCCTTTCCAAATTTTGTGTTAGCGAGTCTCATAAAATATTTTCGATAGTTATAAGATAATTATCACATCTCATATGTCTGTTTAAAATTAAGTAGTGGGTTTATTAAAATGAGCAATAAAGATATATTATAAACACAAAATAATATTGTAAAGAAATGTTAAGTGTCAAAATATAAATAACCATAGGAAAGATTGCTGCTATATATATATATATATATACCCAAAAAATAAGTGGTTTTCATATTTTTCTACGTAAATTTAAGTTTAGAATATATATATCATTCTCAAATAACATAAGAAACTTTCCCATACATCTATCCACTCGACGCATATCAGCTCAAGCCATATGCTCTCCACTGCCAAGCTCTTCCAAGCAGAAACAAGTAGTTTGGTCCGGTTGCGTCTGAGCTGGTGCGCACAAGGCTCACTACTTTCCATCGCGCAGGTGCTCCCCATTTCATCCTTCTCTAGTGGCCTCACTATGAAGTGAAATGTTTACATGCATGCGAGATTCGGAGGCATGTGTATGCACGCATGAAGTTGCAGAAGAAACCAGCAGTCAGCGATTAACACAAGGAGGAACAGTTTCTCTTCCTGATGAAATCAGGGATCCGATGCTTAGCTTTCATGTCTGTGATCGTAGCAAAAGAAATCATCCGAGTGTTATCCTAGTGGAAGAAGAACAAAGCATTGTTTTTGGGCCATCATTGGTTCCACTTTCTGAAGCCACCGACGCAACATAATTCTTGATGGAGCTCAGTGACTCATCCAACCTTAGAGCCGCAGAATGTTGGTTGGTGCCCACATCGGTGCTAACTTTTCTCCTTGTTAGTATTGGTTGGTGAGAGGATGAAAGATGAAGATGATGGAAATACTAAAAATGTTCTAGAATCATATATATAACCACTAGTAGAATCCAAGCAACTGGCGAAATAGGAGTTAATGAATGCTATCATTGTTCTTCCTCCTAAATCCATTCATGAGAGGAGGATGAAAACATCTTTTGAGCCTGTTATTGCAGTGGTCAAAATGGGTGTGATGATGCAATGCAGTGAGGTCGGTGCACGCTCTCCCTCCTCGGTTGCTATGTCTCCTTCTTATTTGTCCAGTCGCTTCACTTTTCAAGGTGTGCCAACCTAAAGTACCACTTTTGTGGGATGGTGGGTTGGTGAATTCTGTGCTCACTCAAGTCCATGGCCACCTAACTCTCGTTGCTTGTGACTTTGGAACGACCACTGACTTGATGATCATCCAAACAAATAGTTATCATCATGTTCGTGTTGGTTTCAGACATGTATATATGTATTCAATAAAAATAATTGAAAATTAGGTTATGATTGGTTGAAGTTTCAAATCATCATGCATCAAACTAGATTAATTTTGAAGACATATTAAGAGTCTAATAGCTAAGATTTTAGGGATTACTAAAACCCAATCGAAGTACTGATGATTAGCTTACTTTTTCATAATTAATTTTGGTGTGAGATCTAATTTTATCTATATTTGTCTCGAACATAATTATTTTAGACATCGTGGATGATGAATCAATCGACCGATTTAAGGCCTAAATTAGACTATTAGCTATAAAATTATAAGGTATTTTCTCACAAATCTAATGCCGGACAAATAATTCAACTTCTTTTTTTTATTGAAAATCATGGTAATTATGTTGAGATTAGCAATTGATCACATCAAAGAGAGAAGAGTGAATAAATTAGTGCATGAAATTGGCCTCTCCCTCAATAGATGTGGCCTGATCATCCCAAAAGTTTCAAAGGAGATGCTAATGCTTCTTATAGTTTGGGTTTTCCTACACAATCGACTCTCATAAGTTGTAGAGCTCCAAAACAAGCACACCCCACCATAACTCCTACAGTTTCATCTTCTTCCACTCTAATGTTTTTGAAGTATTATGGCTTATATTCCTATGAAAAGTGAATGATGTGTTACCTCTACCTAATTTCATTAATTTTCTAGAATCTTTACTCAAGTTTATTATATCTAATCTTAACTTAAAAATTGTGTCTTTCCTAAGTGGTAAACAGCAGATTCATTCTCCTCTAATGGCTTGTGCATCCCACCCTATGCACTCTTAACTTGGAACATCTCTCTGTGTTGCATATCCATTTTGTTTTCCCAATGGAATTACACCCACTTGAGGTAGGAAATCAACTTTTGCTCACTTGTTCTTATAGCACACAGAAAGAGAAGTTTGTGTAATGTAGGTTCTTGTAAGACTCCATAACTATGATAAATGAATCATTTATGGGGAGTATAATTGGTTACAAACTTTTCCTAAAATATCTCTGGCTGTCGGTGAGTAATTCAAATTACACATAATGTTCAAACGAAAAGATGATTTGATGATTTTTTTTCTTGTTCTTAGTGCATGGCTTGAAAATGATTTTAACATACAATTTTACATCCTGATACCATTTTGAATTAATATTATCTGCAATTCAATCATTATAAGATTTCTTGGAGAAAAGATTTTCCATCTTAATATGGTGGTGATGTGGTGAATGAGCCCATCCGCTTATGAGATGTTAATTTTTTCTTCACATATTAATTAAATTGTTAGATCAGATACGATGTTCTATCGAAATTATATGTTTTTAATTTTTTCTGATAACCTTTTAATATTCATCTCGATACCATCAACTTAACTAAACGAATATGTGACCATCGTGTCTAATTTTCGAATAGGATTTTGAGTTATTCTATACTGGTGGATGATGATGATAATGTCATTCATATAAATCAGTAGGTATATGGTACATCATTTTTATTGTCATAGGAATAAAGATGTGTCAGCTTTAGAGTTGATGAAGTCGGTTAATATCAAAAACAAGCCAAGTTTGGTATACTAGTAGTCTCTCGGAGAAATACATAAATAGTTTTTCATAATTTATAAATATAGTTTGGATACTGAGAATAAATAAAATCAACAAATTACTATATAAAGTTACCTTCAGTTAAAGTCCATCGTAAGAAAGTATTGTTAATATCTAGTTACCATATATGTCAACGTTGAGTGACAATCAAACTTAAGAAGTCCAATTATTATTAATTTAATAACTAGACTAAAAGTATATATGGAATCAATAATTGATCATTGGTGAAACATTTTGGCTATTAAACGTGTCTTGCGTCTAGCAATAGATCAATCTATGTTCTATTTAATTTCAAAGATCTACTTATACCGTATGATATTTTATATCAGATGAGATGGTACAAGGGTTCATGAAGTAAGATATTATATTTTTTACACATGACTTTATGCTAGTGTGAATATTTTTGGGTTTTAGTGATGATTGTGGGTTTAATAAGCTCAAATACAGAGTTTATGATAGTATGAAGATTAATAACTTGACATTATTTGAATATATTATTTTTGGAGTGTGTTATCATGTGATGTCTAGACTCGATGGTATTATTGGGTTGTATAGAAGATATAAGAATTGGCAAAGAGTTACTAACATATAGTTGATGCACTTCAGTATTACTTGATCAAGAAGAGGACAAAAATATAATTTAAGTGCAGAGGGTATTGCTTCATTGAATATTGTCGAGTGAATTGGTAGCAAGGAAGATAAAGAAGTTACAGAGAGAGTGAGGTACTACTGAATTGAACTAATATGAGAGTATAAGTTTAAAGGAGAATAACTAATTAATATGATGAGAGGTGCACTTGAGAGAGTTTGAGGTGTACTTATATAAATCCAATGATAAATGGTTACTGTAATGGCTTGCATTGCTATAGAAGTAAGATTTTATAAGGGAATCGTAGACTCAACAAAAATAGCAACATGATGCAATCTTTTGAGTTTGAGAATAATAGTACCAAAAAATATTATGTTCAAGGGAATACTAATGAAGATACAAGGTTTAGATCTTGGTGTTAACTTATGTTTAAGGGAATACCAATGAAGATACAAGCCTAGGGGCATAGCTAGAGATAACATAAACAATCAAATATTTTGAGTTTTTGAATATTTATGGTTTTATAAAATAGCTTTTCAAATGATGACTAGTATTGTAAAATTGAGGTAAGCATATAATTAATGAGGTAAATTATAGTTTAAAAGATTACTAACCAAAAAGTTAGATGAACTATTATTCTATAGAGCCTTCTTTCTTCAAGCAAGTATTCCTCTTCCTCATTTTCTCTTTTTTGCTACCTCGTTGATATGTTAGCGGCTATTATTCGTCTTCCTTGCCCTCTCTATTATTGCTTTATAACTCTTGATTTATATTTCTTACTTTCATATTCTAATATTGCATCAAAAACAAAGATACGCAACTCCTCCTTACTGATCTCCTAACGCGATCTGCTTTACTGTAGATCTATTTTACTTTGTTGATCTAATCAACCTCTTCTAAGATCGACCTACTTTTTTTATGATCTTTTATTGCTATTCAGTTTTGCTTGGCGGGCGTTCCCTTTGCTCCTACACCAATGCCTACTACCCAACAAGCTTATCGGCATCCTCATCCCCTTCTTGTTAATTGGCAAACTCACTGGTGCCTCTAATCTATAGTCGACCTCCCAACAATAGTCTACTACCTTCCATCCTCTCCTCATGCTATCAACACTCACAATCAAGATAAGGACTCAAGAGAGGAAGGAAGAGATCATCATCTTCTGCACATCTCATATCAAATCTTCTCTTGTATACTTTTCAGATCTAATTCATTAGATCATATCCTCTCCTGTGCACTTCTCAGATTTGATCTCATTCAATTGATCATTCAAACCAGATCATCAACTAGCTTTAGATTTTTCTTATTAGACCATAGCATCTTCTCAACATATTTTTTCCTCTATATCTGACATCCCAATTATTATTTTCTCAAAATATATAATTTATCTCAACCACTTATATATATCATACGATCACCATTTACTAATCTCCTATATGGATGATCTATTAGACTTCATCATTCTGTTAGTTGTCCATTACAAAAAAATCTAAATATTAGGTGAACTCATCCCATTAACAAATTATGATAAAAAATTATGACTATAATAAGATCATCTAATTCAACGAGCCATTCACTATCTTCATAACACTACTAATTTCTTTGTGTAGCACTAGTAGAAGCATGTTCCTAATTATAAATAACTCTCAGCTAAGTCTTTTATTTATTCTGATAAAAGTAATATTCAAAAAATATTATTATTGATTGAATAATAGACAAAATTTGAATCTCCTCATCGTAGAACAACCTAATCAGTATTATTATTTGTTGTTCATGGACATGCAAAGAAACAAGCTACAGCAATATACAAATCTTGAATCTACTCTCTGTAGAACAACCTGATCAGTATTATTATTTGTTGTTCATGAACATACAAATAAACAAGTACAGAGAAAGAACAGCGACCTCTTTCTTATTCTGATGACAAGCATGCATGAGACGTTGGACTGGGACATTATTATAGGACTCTTTGAAGGATATGGAGAACTACATTGCTGCTGGTTCAGGCGGAGCCCTTCATCTCTTCCAGGAACGCCTGCATGTGCTCCTTCTCGACGCACTGCGTCATCACCCGAGTGCCCTTTTGCGGCGCCGGCGGCGCCCCGATGATGCCGATCGCCATGATATCCAAGTACGCGAACGGTATAACGTGGAGGGGCTTGCCCCAGCCGTAGTCTCCGTCGAGGAAGCCCAGCCGTGTCCAGTCCGTCACTAACAGCGAGCTGTACGTGAAGCTGAGCTCGTAGGGGTCGTCTTTGAAGTCCCCGGCGGCCCACTTGGCGAACTCGTCCGGCAGCCTCGCCTTGGCATCCCTGATGATGCTGATGACGTCGATGAGCTCGGCCGAAGCGATCCTGCCGCTTGAGGCGGTGACAGTCACTGGGTAGATGCAGTTGCCGTAATAGCCACCCTCGGGGGGCAGGACCTGGCGCAACAGGTGGCGGGTGTTGGCGACGAAGCACACGTGCACGTCGACGCCGGGGTCCAGGTTGATGGCGCGCGTTCGGGACTGCCACAGGTTGGAGATGGTGACGTCGAAGGTGGAGCAGCGCTGGCCAGTGAGCTCCAAGTGCAGAGCCTTGACGTGATTTATGTGGTCGGCGGACAGGTCGACGGTGGCGTCGAGCAGCTTGAAGGAGGGGAACACGGGCGGGCCACCGGGAGGCAGCTTAGGTGGGTTGGGTATGACCTCCCGGGACCATGCAGGCTCCACGGTGGGATTCGGCAGGCCGCGGGCGATCTCGGCGACGGCGTTGAAGAACTGGGCGATCCCGAGGCCGTCGCCGATGGCGTGGACGAAGATGAGGCCGACCACGAATCCGCCGCCCGCGAACTCTGTCACCTGAGAGAGCAGAGGAGTGCAGTCTTGTTGTAGTAAGAGGTCGATCAGATGAACGTACCCGTTCATTCTCACTCACTGATCAGCAAACCTAACACGTCACCTGTATCATGAGAGGGAGGTCGAGGGGGTTCAGTTCCGGGCTGGGCTTGGGCAGGAGTGCGTCCTCAGTGATCATGAGCGGGGATTCGAGGTACTTTACGTCCTCCAAGCTGCAGTCCATCTTGGCCTCGACGAACCAAGCGCCCTCGCCAGTGCAAGCGACACGAACCTCGCCGCTGCCGTCGGGATCGTCCACGAACCTCCCCGCCAAGGGGTAGTATTTTACCAGCGCCTTCGACAGTGCTTCCCTGATGACCTTGGCCGGCTCCCGGCCGTGCCTGAACACGTGGAGCAACCGCACCGTAAACTTGAGGAGTTCGAAATTAAATTTGTTCAAGTGTCTTAAAGAGGTTCATTGCATCAAAAGGGAGATT
>LVTN01000956.1:0-105008 GCA_001649415.1 Musa itinerans | reverse complement strand
AATATCATCCAAATGAGAAGATTACGATGACGACGAGGGATATACAAGTCATGATTTCAAACATTAAAGGTGTTTTAGAAAAATCGAAAGATTTCTAAACATTAAAGAGCTATATTTTTTTATCAGAGCTATAGAAAAATCCCACTAACCATAACTATTTTAATATATTTCAAAACAAAGCATGAAATTTCTAATTTTTCCCACTTTATATCAAATTTAGATCAAAATATCATAGAAATCTTTATAATATCTAAATGATAATAAAAAATATGATATTATCCATTTGCAACGTTTTAAGTTCAGTATCAAAAGCATTATAACTCTATCTTACAATACTATAAATGGAAAACCTTACATGTCTATTTTAAAAAAATTATAAATTCTATTACAACAAATAGCGTACATGACTATCACAAATGGATATCAAACAAAATTTCTGTTACACCAACACGTCTCAACATAGACACATCACAACTATATTCAAAACTACTATAATATAAAAGAAAGTTTGTATTAGATAAGCGTAGTTTGTTATCTTTACATAGGAAACAAACTCTTAGGGTAACATAGAAACGATGGTTTAGGGAGCTAATTATATATTATGTTATGTAGTTAGCTATCTCTAGTATTCGGTCTCCTAGGGTCGCAAGTGATTATTGTGGATGAGAAGAGCAACGACGAGAGGTGATGACTGTTTTGCATCTACATCGATGCTGATGCAAATACAAAGTGACCAAAGAGTCGTTCAACAATTATATGTCGACGTCGATGTAGATATAGAATGACCCTCACATTTCACTATTGCTCTCTTCATCCACAATATTCACCTGCGAGTGGTTGTTGTGGATGAGAAGAGCGACAACAAGATATGAGGATTGCTATGCATCTACATCGATACTAATGCAAATACAAAGTGAAAAAAGAGCCGTTTGACAACTATACGTCGGCGTCGACGTAGATATAAAATGACCCTCACCTTTCACCATTGCTTTTTCATCCATAATAGTCACCTGCAACCCCCAACAGTGCTACCGCTTGTCACCACTAACTGAAATATTAAATTACCTTTTTGCTCATTATTTTCATGTTTTCGTTAATAAAATTGACGATGTTAGAATAAATGGACTTTGATATTTTACTTTCATAACTATAGAGATATCAATATAACTTTTTAAAGTATAGAATCAAAATGCTAAAGATAACTAATTATAAAAAATAATTTATATTACCCTAATTTTAGAGCCTTTCATAGTATTAACTACATAGTCGATCATTCGTCATCTTTGAAGATGATAGATAAGAGTGAAATATATCATAAGAATCTGGATATTGCCTAATCTCTTAACATGAGAGTGAAATATATCATAAGAATCTGGATATTGCCTAATCTCTTAACATGAGAGTGAAATATATCATAAGAATCTGGATATTGCCTAATCTCTTAACATGAGAGTGAAATATATCATAAGAATCTGGATATTGCCTAATCTCTTAACATGAGAGTGAAATATATCATAAGAATCTGGATATTGGTTGAAGATGGTAGATAAGAATGAAATATATCATAAGAATCTGGATATTGCCTAATCTCTTGACATGTCACCCGAGACCTAAGACCAATGTCGAAGATAGTCTGACTCAATCCCTTCGATATCTAAATCAATGTCAGAGGTGTAGAAAAAATAGGTGTCAAAGAGAGAAATAAAATGAGAAATCATGTTTATACCCAAGTCTAATCATTATCAACCATCTTCTAAGGTGGTGTAACTTCCAAGTACAACTTATACCTCCGCATGCCAAGCTAGTAAAACCATTAACTCAACTAGCCCCTATGTGGTTACATATCGTAACTAACATGCTAGAAACGACGACCTTCACTGCTAAGGTGAAGGTCTCCATATGTTGGTCCCCGAGATGGTTCATTTCATCCTCTATCAACTATCACCTAGGAAATCACCCAATATACTACATGAACATCAAGTGATGCACATCTGCAATACCATAGCCAACAAAAATGAAAGGACCAAAACCATTTGTTAAAACTGTATTTTGCGTCTACACACAAATTTACAACTTCGACGAAGAAATGAAAACATGTTCACAGATCGAAACAAAATAACAAGATTCGGCGGCACCCAAATCAAAAGAAAGAAGGCAAAGGGCAGCCAACAAATGGATTAAGAACAACACCCTGACCGTGAGATTAACATATTTAAATATGGCCACATCTACAAAAATGTAAACAAAACATCACTAACAAAACTAATTATTCAGTGGAGACAACTCAACTCGATGTTCAATCTGGCTGGCAAATCTCACCCCTTTCTGAAGCCGTCGTGCCTAATCAGTATATCCATAATCTTTTGATGTGTCATCCCTTGGCATATATCCATAATCAGTATTCCATAACAGCAGATCATAAAATAGCACCATGTGAATGCTTTACTCGTGCAGCATGTGCACAATAGACCAACTGCTACCACATTAAGCATGTCATACAGCAGCATCGGGTGATTCTTTAGCTTGCATTTTCTCATCTGCATAACCTGATGCCCTGCCTGACCTGAAACGACGACCTTCACTGCTAAGGTGAAGGTCTCCATATGTTGGTATCTGAGATGGTTCATTTCATCCTCTATCAACTATCACCTAGGAAATCACCCAATATACTACATGAACATCAAGTGATGCACATCTGCAATACCATAGCCAACAAAAATGAAAGGAACAAAACCATTTGTTAAAACTGCATTTCATCTCCACACAAATTTACAACTTGGACGAAGAAATGAAAACATGTTCACAGATCGAAACAAAATAACAAGATTCGGCGGCACCCAAATCAAAAGAAAGAAGGCAAAGGGCAGCCAACAAATGGATTAAGAACAACACCATGACTGTGAGATTAACATATTTAAATATGGCCACATCTACAAAAATGTAAACAAAACATCACTAACAAAACTAATTATTCAGTGGAGACAACTCAACTCGATGTCCAATATGGCTGGCAAATCTCACCCATTTTTGAAGCCGTCGTGCCTAATCAGTATATCCATAGTCTTTTGATGTGTCATCCCTTGGCATATATCCATAATCAGTATCCCATAAACATCATATCATAAAATAGCACCATGTGAATGCTTTACTCGCGCAGCATATGCACAATAGACCAGCTGCTACCGCATTAAGCATGTCATACAGCAGCACCGGGTGATTCTTTAGCTTGCATTTTCTCATCTGCATAACCTGATGCCCTGCCGGACCTGCCTATCACATAGGATTGAGGAGCCAGGTTTTCATATTGCCTGTTGAGACCCTGGTAGGAACGAGCTGCAAAAAATTCCGACCCAGATCTAGCAGCTCCTTTGAACATAATAGTATTAGGATGCTGGCTTTGCAAATTTAGTGACTTCTCAGTGGTCTCTGCCAATGCAAGGGACCTTTCCTCATGTTCACCATTTTCTGTTAAAATTATCAGTTCTCAATTATCAAATTAACTATGAAAGATAAGTTCAGTAGTACTAGCGTTTGACCAAAAAGTATAAAAAAGATACCATAAAAAATTGCATCAATAGAAAATTGGCATGAAGTACAGAACAAATGTGAATTCAATTTCCCAGTGGAAATGCTGAACAATCTCACTGTTTAAAAAGGGCCAATAAAACAAGAAATATTAAAACATTGCCAGCATCAAAAGAAGCTATATAATTAAATGTCAGCTATAAGTCAATGTTTCAAGATGTACTATGGCAGAAGGATTGCATAGTTATCTCAAGTAATCTTCTAATCATCAATGATTAGCTCTCCCCTCTTCTGGCATTATTCTGATTATAAACTAACTGGAGAGCTATACTTACTCAAGAAGGAATGTTACGAAGTATGCTAAGAAATTACAGGAATGTTACAGAGCTATAGTATATCTAGGTCTCTTTAGCATGTCCATACCTCCTTAAGAAATTACACTTGAATGTAGATCGAAAATGCATCTTCCAGTTTCACATATACAGCCACATCGGAAAAGGTCATGCACATCAACTGTTAGGAAGAAATTGAATAACTGCTTGGACTTGCTGCTTACTGGTGAAGGCATGACCAACTTAGCTCCCTTATATATGGGACATCTCTCTCAGCTCTCAGCTCCCTTATCATATTGGGCATCTCTTTCAGTTGTAACAGGATCATATGATTGAAAAACTTGATTTAGTATCAAACTCATAACAATTTCCTAAGATTGATCCCAGCAATACCTGCAAAATTTACGTTCGGATGTGCCCACATGACAGTAGAAGAAAGCTGGTCGCACTTAATGATGAGATCATCAACCATGGAGCTCATCAAAATTCCACTGCATGTGGAATCCTTTGCTTTCTAAGCACAATAAACTTCTTGATCTTGTTAATTTTGAGCAATATTTTCCTTCATCAGAGACAGCAAGGCTATAAAATATGGCCTTCTTGATCCTCCAGAAAATGTATTCTTAGTTGGCAGATATTATAGTAACTCTGTTCAACTTTTTAAGGCTTGCATTAGGCTTTTCAATTTCATGATTTTCAATAGATTCTAACACCCAAACAGTCTAGTATAAGCACATGCAATAGAAAATATACCAAATTACCTAACATTAGAGACAGAACCTGAAGGTCACTGTGTCTTATCAACCATCTTTAACATTCACACGATATTAGTATCAATAACTAAGTACTCTAATAAATTAATTAAATATCCTAGAATTCTCACGCAACTAAATATTTGTCAATACATGCAAACAAATTGACACCTGCATGAAAGTATATATACACATCATGTCATGTCTATAATTTAAATTGTAAAAAATTCCATCCACATGATCAAAAACATTCACAATACTTCAAATAAATGATGTTCACAAGATTGCACTATACAATAATGATCCCACACATTTACATGAATAATCAGAGAATCCGAATTTAATATTCACCTAAGGCTATAAACCATGGTTTTTGAATAACTTTAAGATACAACAACTTCTGAAATGTTAGATGCCAACCTAGTAGCAATGGGACACTTCAATTTGCCAGATGCAGTGTGCCTAGCACTTAACAGAAAATTTATTACTTTTATCTCAATATATTGATGACATATTGTCTGCTAAGAATGACAAGGAACTTGTCAAATGCAATCAAGGAATAATCATCCTTAATTTTAGAATGGATGTATGAGAAGCTGCATATATTCTTGAAGTAAAAATCTATAGGAATCATTTTAGATAAATTTCCAATAGTTCCCATTAACTCTCCAATCTCAGAGGTATAGCATTTGGTTCCAGAAGATGATGCATCTCATGTCTCATGATTTTGCAAGTGGCCCATGGCAGCAAGTGATTCGTTTTCACATACTTAAGATCAAGTTCATTCACAAACTCCAACAACGGTGTATTTATCCATCCAACCATCAATAGTAAAGATCAACCATAGTTTGATAAATCACAAGGCTGACTGTAGCCTGTTTGTTATCATAAATTACTAAATAAAACTCAGTGCACAAGGAGGAAATTTACTCTACAAGGAAACAGATGATAAACAAATAAAGAGAAAGTATCATGTTAAAACACATTGAAAATACCTTCAGGCTGAATATCTTCCATATAACCACCTTTGATAAAGGAAAACCGAGCTTCTTCGGTGCCACTGACAGCTTCTGGTCCACTAGAAACCATCAGATCGTGAAAATTTAAAACATATTCTCCTGTCCACTGTCTTCCCCTAAAAGTTGGAAAAAGTCATTCAGAAACCTTTTCTTCTGATCAGATGTCCAGGAAAAGAAGAATGGTACACCAATCTAACAAAATAATTCAGTGGCCAAATTGCATATTTGTGGAACAAAGATGCAGGGATAGACAACGAACCATGAATACATGTTCACAGCTGTCACTGACATTGCCAGAGCATTCATACAAAAAATTAGGGACAGGGTTTGCATCACAGGCATCAGTCCGTAATGAAAAGTTAGAAAAGTTAAAAGTTCAGACATTAGAACACCCAGTATGATGACATAGTTGTTTGGTGAAAATATGCAAATCACTTTGAGGTCTAAGTTGGCTACCTAAACACCATGGTATCAAAATAAATTTGGGTAAAAAACCATGAAATTTTACTCTCTGAGAGAAAGAGTTAACCATATTTAATCATCTTAAAATATAAAATCAATTTAAAGATAGTAACAAAAAATGAATAAATACATTTCTTTATCAACAAAAGGTAGTGAGTGCATGGCAGTTTGTGACAGTGCATGTCAACTTACCTGCCAAAAGCTAATGCAGCTTCAAAAGGAGTGATGATTGGAGCTAAAAATTCTTTGCTGTCCAGCAATGCGGTTTGGGCACAAGAGACGTAGACAAAAACATCACACTGGCCCAAGATACATGATCAGATAATTCAACCTCAACAATTTAACAGAAGAAACATGCAGTTTGTGAGTAATTACTACCTCGGGAAAGTTTGCGAGTTTGGCAGAGTTTGGTCTCCCCATTACTAGTGTATAGGACTTCTTTCCAGCCCCCTTGACCAGTTCTTTCATTTGTTGGATGATACTAAGATAACCAGCTGTATGGAGCAGACAAAATTGACCATATGCTTTTAACAAGAATTAACTTGGCAAATTAGAAACCAGAAACAGAAAAAGACTGAATATAAAGCTTCAAGGATTTCAGAACTTAAAGCCAAAGAGAAACTGAAGTGTTTACATTACTGTCCAGACCCGGTATAGCATGGGTGTGTATCTGATGGTCTGACCAGCGGTCAGGAAGCAAAACAAGCCCAATCAGGTCCAAGACCAATACAGGGATTACCATCCAATAACCCTGTAAATGGAGCTTACCAAGCAGAAGGAAAATAATTGGGTGCTTGCCTAGGTGCCCGAGCAAAGCGAGGCCCAAGTGCCTAGTAATAGGTCCAAGCAGCCACCATCAACTGGGGACAACCTAGGTGTCGGTGGTTCAGGCACAATCCTGAACCAAATCCAGTTGACTAGAACCTGAAACAAACAAAATTTGCCATGATCCGCTGATTCTGGTTCAATGGAACCATATCAGCATGAGCCCAATACCTTCCCCCCGCACCATATCAGCATGAGCCCAATTCCTTCCCCCCGCATCCCCTCCCCCACTCTCCTCACGCACATGCACGAAACTCTATTTCTTTCCCTCGGAAAACCTAATCAGCAACGTCTTCTTTTCCAACAGCAAACAGCAGCAGCATCTTCCCCTCCAACGGCGAATGACATAGTCAACCTATAGTGAGAGGCTTCTATGCATTGAGTGGATCTCCGATGGGCTCTTCTTCTTGCAGTAACTCTCTCTCCTTCCTCTCCCCCTCACGTTGAGCCTCCCCGAACCCCGCCAGCCTCCTACTCTCTCCTCCTCCTACCCTTCTGCGTTGAGCATCCCCGGACCCTGATATAGCCCGCTTCTCCCTCATCCTACTCTTCTGCATCGAGCCTCCTTGAACACCGACAGCCCCCTCTCCTTCCTCCCCCACCTCCTCCTGATAACTCCCTTCTCTCCTCCCTCCTTCCTCCTCCCGTCGTAACCGATAGTTGACCCACCCTCCTCCGATAGCTCCCGCTCCCATCAACTCCCTGATAGCTCCCTACTCCCTTCCAATTGATACCCCCATCTCAATCCTCCTCAATAGCTCCCTGATCCCCTACCAACTGACAGCAACTCCCAATAGCTCCTCAGGGATACAAATCAACTGAAGAAGAAGATGATGACAAGACTGAGATTGTTGAGGATAATGAATGATCATTGATATTAATCTTGTTTTATTTTATCATTTTTATTATTATATTTGGACAATGTAATACTATGGTACTTTGAACGAATGTAATTTGATGTTTTATTTTAAATTTACTGATCATATTTCTCAATAATTACATATTTCTTTAAAAAATTTCAATAGTAGCAAGTGCATGGCATCATTTAGACTTTGGGCAAGCACCTAGCGCCTCAGGCATTTTGACACCTTATTGCCTTTTAACGCCTAGCACCTTTGACCATACTGCCAAGCGATAAGCCCACGCGACTAGTCATACCTCAAGCCAAAGAGACCAATTGAGGTCTCTATGGCTGGTTCATATCAAACCATTCCTCTCTCTTTCTCCTCTACTCTCCTTCTCATGCGCCCTCTCTCTCTCACTCTCATTCCCTTTTAATCTCTCTCAAAACTCTCCTAAATCACTCCAGAACATCTAAAATAGAACTACTTGCTCAAGAAGAAGATATTTTATTTTAATTCTCTTCAAATCCAGGTAAGTTTGAACCTAATATCTAATCTAATTTCATGTAATTAGGTTAGGGTTTATGGTTTCGCTTATAACCCTAGCCTAGCTCTCTTCTACTAACTTGATTTACAAAAATCAAGCCTTGATTAACGTAAATTCACAAAGTAGTCGTTGCAAATTATTTTTAGTTCAGCACATGACTAATAAGGTGCAACGTAAAGGACTAATTTATGCCAGAGATAGTGTAGAGATGCTGAACTTCAAATAAAATGCCAAAATGGTACATATATAAAATAAAAATCTGCTATGAACATACCACAACCTAAAGTGGCAACCAATATGCCAACAATGTTTGCATCCTTTGCTTTCTCCACAAGGTAATATCTACATGAATTTATGCATACATGGGCAGTTAATCCAGGTCAGTTGTCCGTGAGATACGTGATGTATTAAAAACATATGCCCGATGCACATTTAGTACCTACGCTTGAGAATTCTTCTCTGACCAGAGAAGTCCTCCAGCAAGCGTCTTTCATCAGCATCATACCTGACTGAATAAAATAAAAAACTCAGAACACAAACAAATGTGCATCATTTAAAACTTCAATTTGCATTTCCAAATATCCTCAAGAAAAACGATTTCATTACGTGATTTTCAATGTTATCAGCATCTTTATCATGTTAAAAAAAGTTAAATCATAACAAGAATGAGAAACTATTTAATGCATGCATTCACAACATGTCTAAAAGTTTGCTTGCTCTTCCATGTTAAATTCTCAAACTCAAGTAGTGAGATAACTTTTGTTCCACCTTGACATTCTGAAGTGAGTCACACATATTTGTATCCTTGCAATAAGGTGGTTACAGTGGTCCACTAGCATCATTTTACCGCAGCAGTGCAGTTAACTGATATGATAAATCATAGTGCATCAGTTAAAAGAGTTTACTTATCAAACTTGCAAAATAGCATCACTACTATCTAAGTGTTCATGAAGAGTAAATTTTTGACACAACTATCAAATTGAGATTGCTATCAGCACTTGCAATGAACAAAGATATACAGCAGAAGGATGGATTTATCTATACTAGACAAGAAGTCATGCACGAAAATGGTCCAACTCCTTAAGTAAACTTCTGACACATCTCTACTGAAATCAAGACTACCAGTGGCACTTGCAACAAAGATAAATAGAGAGGATGGATAAGCTACCAAAGATACATAACAGAAGGATAACAATTAGCTTTCCTTTTTATTATGTATACAAGCTTAATTGCCTTCACTTGAGGTTCTTAATGTAAAGAGTCCTAGATAAAACTTACAACAAAATTAATTGCACAAATAAAATATTCAATTAGTCCTGTTTTCAGTGAAGGACAAACTCATGTAGGATAAGCTGTCCCTAATCTGTTAAATCAATTTTGTTTTTGTCAGTAGTGTAAAAGGCACCCCACATAGTTGGGACATTATGGATTGAACCAAGTTACGTACCTGGTTATGGACAGAAGTCGAGAAAGGCATGCTTAAGGAGCAACATCAAAGCATGATGGTGAAACCAAATTTTGGACTGAAATTGCTGAATAATTGAGAATAGGAGTAACAATGAACGGTAAGATCAAGTGAATTTGATCCACTGAATTAACATTTTAACAAACAAAATAAAAGTAAGGGAGAAGCGCTATCACGTCATTGCTTAAGTTGTACACTGCTTACCAATGTCATGAGTCTTGCAGACATACTGTATCTATCTACAGTTTCATCATATCGAGGATCCTGATCAACCTGCCATGGTCTCACATCAATCATTTTGGTAGGAGCAGGTACATCTTTTAGTTTTACATTAAATTTATTATGCATGTATATTAATTAAAACTCTTTCCCATATACATGTATTTTTTAGATATTGTTTTTTATCCTTATCCGATATATGTTTTAATTTGGTATTTTATTGTTTTCAAGATTGAAATCACTTTATTATTATCAATTCTGAATGTATTTGCCAAGCTTAGGTGAGAAAGAACCCTAAGATTAGGTTTTTCATGTTTTTTTGCAGATTTTCTTGCCTTTTTCATACACCATAGTACATCTCAACATATCATGTGTCTATGCCAGTACAAACAGGACCATACTGATCCAGGCCCAACCTTGTATGTGTTTGGTACCCGAAATTCAGTTCCTTGCAAGGAACATTTATGCTAAATTAGTCATGTCTTGGCCTGTATTCTAATCTACCTGAAAATAAAAAATAAGGCATCCTGACTACAACTTATATCCAAGTTCAATTTTTCTGAAGTAGCTCAGATCTATTGTAAATCTTCTAGCTTGGTGATTTTTAAAAGTGCAGCTCAGTTCTGATTTGAAACAATCCACGAGCTGCTTCATTTTTTTCTTTATATAAAGATATAGATTTACTAAGTTGTCCTTCCTTTCCTATTTGTTGTGGTCGGGAGTTTGAGGGAGAGGTTGGGAAGACCATTGCTGGGGTTTGGGAGAGACCATGGTATCACCCCTGCTTATGTGTCTTTTGAAGAAAAATTATGGAATTCACAATAAATTGAACCAGGCCTCCCTCGTCCTAAAGCAATGAGTCCTAGTCCTGATTTAGATATCACCACTAACAATGATGATATGTGAATAATAAATTAGATATCACCTCTTCCCTTCCTCATCCAAAAAGATAATAAAATAAAAGATACAAAGAAGACATGCATAAGTCAAATGTCAATGTCAATTAGAGTTAACTGATACAGCTTGATCATGGCAAAATCAGATGTAAGCAATTGATCTGGATTGTTTTTCTCACATATTAGTCAGTACATCCAATATCTACCACCAACCCTGCCATCATCAACACCATTCATTACTCTGTTAAGCCATCAGTCCCTTTGTATTTTTCATCTTTCCTTCTCTTCTTGCTCTACTGCTACAACAATTGACATGCTTTCATCCAGTTTTACATTAAGTGCAGCCCATGTTGCACCTCACACCAAGGCTCCAACAAATATTAGCAATTCAGTGTCCCTTCAGCTTTTTGGTAGTGCCATTTCTGCTGGTCATCATCATATGGTATATCAAGTACTAAATATTAATGAGATCAGAACTCCAAAGTCGCCCAAAGAGCAAGAATATATCATCTTGGCAACTAATATTTCCTTGAATGAAAGAGGGCTATCTTGGCTATGGTAAAATTTTCACAATCACAATATTAAGCCTTCGAAGCATTATTTAGCCATCTGTTAATAACTATTGACAAGAAATGCAGCAAGCTCTTAGAGCTCTTGTCCTAATGAGTAAATAGATAAAAGAATGACTTCCATTAAGTATGAAACGCCGACATTTTTATTCAATGGCAAATTTGATAGAAATTCTTTTACACTAAAACTTCAAGTGCTTGTAGGTAATTGGCATGCAAATAATCCAATAAATGCACAAGACATAACCTCCATCTAAAAGTAACAATCATGTTACAGAAAAGTCAGTACTCGAACAGGGAAAAGAGTATTTTCAAATAACAACCATATCCTTTAAATAGCAACCAAATTTGAGTACGAGTCTCAATCAACAGAATTATAATTGCAAATAAAATGAAATGGCAGTAAGCCAGTAACTACTAAAAGGTCAATTATTGGCAACAACTGAAGTATCCAAACATCCTAAATTCAAGTTAAAGTTCCTAGAATTTTAGCTTTAAACAGAAAAAGATCCATAATCTGACAATTAGTTAAAAGAAATATATCAAACATTTACAGTATTTTACTTACTTATTTCACAGTTATTGAATGTAAGCACAACATTAGTAAATGCAGAATTCTCGGGTCCAATCCAGAATAATAAGTAGTCCTCTATCTTGTGATCTGATGGGATACTCCATGTCAGTCCTCCAAGTTCGTAGCAGGTACCATTTTCCATTCTTCGGCCATTACCAAACTTAAGGATCTTTTTTTCATCTCCGCCGCTAGTGAATCCAGCATTAGTAATGGAACCATTTAGTGACCCAATTTGATCTTTCTCTGTTGTACAATCCTGTGATGGGTTTATCACTGAACCAATGACATCTGAATAATTCACCATAGGGCCCGAGTTGGAGTGACTCAATACCAACGATTCAGCTACCACTGTTTTGAGATGCAACAATGCATGTGAATACTCCAGTCCATACAAGACCTACATATTAAATGTGGTGAACAAATAATTTAATAACAAACTTTAAAAGAGAAACAATATGCCATGTGAATACATTACATTCTACTTTTTAGTTTTGTACACTGCAAGGTGATTTATTATGACGAGCATCTTATGACTAACTGATCATATAACTAAAGCCATAGAACCTTTTTTTATCATACTTATATGTCAACATGAAATCGCATGTTCTATAATGATTACATTATTTATAATGATGACAAGTCAGTTGCAAATGAGGATGGCCACATCATCTGTACAACATATCGGTATTTAAAAGCTAACCATTAGCAGATAAATTGTTTGGTAAAGATTAACAAATTGTAGACCAGATTAGTCCCCACAAGGAGAGATGTCCAATGATTCCATGAAAGTCTAATTAATCCATGAAGGGCCAATGACACAAAAAGTAAAGGAACTTAAACAAGTAAAAAATTGCATTAAAATTGTGTTGAAAGATTAATAGAGCATGAAATTAAAAGGCAACAAACAGATGGTTGATTTGGACAATTTTTATTTCAAAAAAAATATATCAAGGTTATGAAACATTTAGGAAATCATGCTCAGATTTATAAAAAGAAGTAGAATAGTAGGAACTTGGAAGTGAACAGCCTTACTTAAGTCCCAAAGATGTACCTCACATATATTCTTCCAAAAATAAATGACATATCACAAAAAAGGACTGAAACTTCAAATATAATGTATATCCCTTCTATAGCTAATATTATGGTACAATGTACATGCCACTCTAAAGAGAATAAATGATTGCCACATGCTTCTTTTCTAAATCTCAATCGTTAAGGGGTAAATACACAGTTATATACTCTAGAGGACATGGACGAGGGAATTTTTAAATGGCATACTTGCATCATAACACAAGGCAAAACCAAAGGCAAATAGGATTCATGACAACTGCAATACTAATAGTTATCACTTGTTTAGTTTGCGAAATTAAAGGATTCTTACATAATGGATTTTCAATCTAAGCTATAGAAGCATGTTTATAATAACTTTCTTTACCTAGTTCACACCCCTAAAAAAACCAAAACAAGAAAAAAGAAAACAAATAATTGGTGACTCCAGCATGCATATCTAGAAATATTGTGATCAAAATTGGACATGCAAAGTGTCAGCCAGCACAGTGTGCTGATGACAATGAGATCCTTATAAGATCTTATGATTTAGTTCAAGGTCTAATCCTTGATGGCGACAAAGCATTTGATTAACAAAAACATGTAGGCAAATCATAAATCTACCAAAACACATTTTAATGTCTACATGATTGGGATTTGGAGTCAGTGGCACTTCCATTAAAATCCGAATGTAAAGGACAAGGAACTCCCTGAATCACTATGTCCCTACAAGCATCCATTAAATTTATAATGAATATTTTAAGAAGCTTGAATACGTTGCCATGCTATTCTACCTCACATGTTTTAGCACTTCCATTTTATCTTATTTGAGCAGCAGAAAAATCTTTCTTTAACCAATAGCCTTTTGCACATAACAAACAGATAGAATTTAATACAAAATAAACATAGGTACTTATAATATATATGCATGTATAAGTGGCACATACCAGAATAGGTTTGGTGGTAGATGATAAGCAGTGACCTATTAGATCAGCGCAATCTTTTATGTCGATAGAGGCCTTCCCGAACACAAACATAGCAGGCACAGTTGACGTTCTGAAAGTAAGAAATCAGGAATTACAGATAAAAAGGAACAATGATTTCAAACAGAAGCATAAGCAATTTGTTTAAAAATCTATAAAATGGAAGACATTCAAAGCCACCCAAGTAGGAAAAAAATGTGTCCTTTTACAAAATTAAGAAAACTGAGGAAAATTGAGACAATAGTACAGTAAAACTTTGATAAAATTTACAACGGCAGATCAAAACCTGAACAGGTTACTGCATCACCAAAAAAATCTCGATTCAAGTGCAAAATTCCACCAAGAAAGAACATTAAAACCAATAATAACAGCACAAGGTTGGATGTGGTATCAATTTCAAGAGATATCATACACTAAACTGGTAAAGACCAATCAAAAAGGGACCTATAGATCCTACTCGAATCTGAAAAATAGCTCTAAATTCAAGACCATGATGTGCAACCCATAAAGAAGCAAGGTAGTGGAGCTGAACACAGTCCAGAACGATGAAGTTATGATCTTTATGCTAAAATTAAAGCCTTAGAAGCTTAACCAAAACCGTCAGTTGCCAAAACTAACTGGCAGCGACCAGAAAATTTTCCCTAAACTGCAACATCGGGAATTATGCAAAGAAAAGTAGAATCATCATCTGGATGATGGAGAAACCTAAGGCACAGGATGACAGACCGACATCTTTGATCACCGTCAAAGTGAGCCTTTTCATCAAAAGTACATACATACTTTTCCAAGTCCCCAGTCCCTAAAACCCAGAAACCTAAGTTCACATATCAAAGAGAACTTACGGGCTCATGCAAGCGTGCCCATAGTGCACCACACACTCGGCATCCACATGCGAGGCCCCAATCTCATCCACGCAGCAGCTCCCATACGCCGCGTCCGCCATGACGAACAGCCGCACCCCCGCCCCGAGCTCGCTCCTGAGGGCCTTAGCCACCCGCGGCGAGTCCTTCAGCAGCTCGTCAGGAAACTGACAACAAAAATAATACTTCATAGATCATTCGGTATAGCAAGATAAACCCTAGAATCGGAGGTTTCAAAAGCCGAAGCTATTGGACCGAAACAAAGGACACGACAAGGACCTGCAACGCGACTCTGGTGAAGTTTCCGGCGCGAAGGTAATCGACGGTGCGAGAAATTTCGTAGTTCGATTCGAAATCCATGGCGAAGAAGAAGAGGAGTCGGAAGCGCAGCAGCAGAGGAGGCCGTGAAAGAAATCGCGGCGTTCGGGTCTATCTGAAAACCACGTTTGGAGGGAGGAGCGATGGATTTGGGCCTCTTGTAAGCCCAATCAAATCTCTCCATGTGGAGTTCGATTTTTCTAGAAAATATATTTATCCTTAAATAGGATCCTCTAATTTTTGAAATACCTAAATTACCTCTTAAAATTTTTCTCATCTTTATTATGCTTTGGTCTGTTATAATATTTTGACTATCATAATAAAAATACTAGAAAGTCTATTTGAAAATATTATAAATGATTTAAATAGATCGATAACCTCAATTAAACTAATTATAAGTATGAAGATATGATATTATAGTAATTTATTAGTAATAATAACCAAAGAGATATGATATGAAATCATTTATAATTTATAGAGCAATCCAATGGTTTCTTCCTCTCCAAGTAGAAGTATTGTTGTCAACTTATTATCCTTCAGTAGTAATATGCCATAAAGAGCAGAGAAGATGTGCAATCGAAGACTGAAAAGATCATCTCATAGCTAAACAAAAGGATTAACATTAATGAACTGATCAAAAGAAAAGCTCAATAAAGTGACATAATCTGTGGATCAAGCAAACCATGCTTTAATTATGTAGATTGGGTTATCGTCTTATGATGGATTCCTCCCTCAGCGGTATCTACAACCATGTTGTCTCCTCCACTGCAGCGATGCATGGCTAGCTAGGTCAAGGCCGCAAACCCTCCGCCCTTCATCATCTGCTTGAACTCCTTGAAGTTGACCTTGCCGTCGCCGTCGACGTCAACCTTGCTTATCATCCTCCGGCAGTCCTCCACGGTGCGGCCTTGCTTGAGGCCGAGTGAGCCGAGCACCGTCCGAAGCTCCTCCACGGTGATGAAGCCGTCACCGTTCTGGTCGAACACGTTGAAGGCCTCCAGCATGTCCTCCTCTTCGTCCCGCTCGTCCATGATGGCCTGGTAGAGCGTGCCGAACTCATCCATGTCCACGCACCCGTCCCCGTTCACGTCGATCTTCTCGATCATGGACGCCAGCTCCTCCTCGGGGATGTGGATCCCCAGGTTCTTGAGCGAGTCCTGCAGCTCCGTCTTGGTGATGCTGCCGTCGCCGTTGCGGTCGAACATCTGGAACACCCGCTTCAGCTCCGACGGGTCCATCCAGGCGCCGCCGCCGACGACGCCGGCAGCCCCAAAGGTTCTCCCTTGCGGCTAGGAGAGGAGGAGGAGGAGCCGGAAGCTTGGCGAGAGATGAAGGCAAGAGGAGGGAGGTGAGCTTGTTGGGGGCAGGAAATAGAGACGTAGGATGCTATGGATGTGGTGGCCAACGAGGGCTCTTCTTACGATAACAGCTGGCCAGAGTTTTTTCCATTGCCCAAATTATTCGAGTGGCGCGGAGGAAACGAAGGTGCCGACGGTTGAGGATGGGCGGAAGAAGCCAGCCGTGGCTAATTTAAACGCTTCTCTCTCTCTCTCTCTCTCTCTCATAATGGCTTTGTTTATTTGGTCAATAGGGATGAGGGAGGGAGTTGACGGGGGAGAATAGGAGGGTGGAGAGTTGAACGGGAATGAGCTGTGAAAGTGGGTGGTGGCCAAGCAACGAGGCTATGCTGCTATTGATAGGAAAGTATTTCTTTTGTTGTTCTTTTTTTGCTAAAAGAAAAAAAAAAATAACTCTCCTCTTCCTTTCCGTCATTGTTGTCACCTTCTTCTTCGTTGTCGTCGTCCTCTATATCATCCATCATATTTACCTCTCCCTCTCTTTCGTCGTTCATTCGCCTCTCCACATTCTTTCTTTATTGCTCCCCGACGCATCGTTATCGTCGAATATCATTCTAATATCTTCGAGTTCATCTCTATTGTCATTATTAATATTATCGCCCACTATTAGCATTCTCCAACAAGCTTTGTCTCCATCGAGACGCTTGCCCCCTCGGCAACTTGTTGTAAGCCTGCTCAAAGTTGCCATAGCTAATGTACCCTATAATGATAACTTCTCATTGTGTATGGGATATCGTGAAGGTTGGGTTAGATTGATCGCGTAATCACATTTAAAGGTGGAGACGATCCATCCAAACTTCACCCCAACCTTGGTTGCTACTATCATATCCATCGTCATGTGAGTTCCAAACAGTCCTAACCACACCCAATGTTCTATTCACGTCGTGAAACGTCATACTACTATCGATTGTATAATCCTGTTGAAAACATATCAAATCTAAATATAAATATCCCTGAATTTATAAAAAATAAAAATTATACTCACACAAGAACACCATAATGTAACAAATTTAAAAAATATAAACTTCATATAAGTATATGAAATGATATTTTAGACATTAGACTTATGAAATGTGTGACTAATTATCAAAGAAAAACTATGATTTTGTATTACTTCAACTCTAATTGGGTAGAAATTAGTGGAAAATATAATTTTAAGTCCTTCAAAAATCCAAAAATGCTACAAGTGTCCGCATTTACAGATTGTATGCTTTAATACTATTCAAATTATTTTTCCATTAAATTCATTTTATAATTTCATAAACGTATATGATATTGTATTATAGGCGTTTGATCCATGAGAAAAGTGACTAATTATTAAAAAAAACTCTAATTCTTAATTAGGCTAAAATTATTGAAAATGTCTTTTTAGTTTCGAAAAAAATTTCCTGAATTTTCAAATTTTTATTTAAAACTCATTTTTTTAAGAATTTCACATAAATCTGGATATTTTAGACTTCATGATCCGAGTAAAATTGATTTTGAACGAGATTATTCATATATTTTCAATGAGGGATAAAATCAATTTAACTAATGCTCAAAAATTCCTTTTCCATTGAGATTCATTTCAAAACTTCACAATAAACATATGAAATTATAAAATAGTAAAAATGAGTGCTCAAAGTATGAAATTAATAGAAAAATAACAAAGATAATCCAAGCCAACTACTTCTAAAAAATCTTACCACATACCATTCGATAAATCTAACGTAGCAATCGTTTGGAACAATGTAATATCATGAACATACAACAATATCAATTGGGGGCCATTATATATACGAACACAGAATCTATAAATTTTACAAGAATGAGGAGGCATCATGCCTTTTCTGAAATTGCAATTTCAATTCCCAACGAAATCAAATCTTGTTTAAGAGCATCTGCATTCCTGAATTGTAAACCAATCATACCTGCATCCTTGGCTGCCTCAACATTTGTCATCCTGAAAAATGAGATATCTCTAGTATGTTAGAACAGAAGGGAATCACATCTTGTGTTCTTTATTTTGTTTACTATTTCATTGGATCACAGTTTACTGGATTATTTTTCATGTAGATTGAATCAAGAAAACAAAATATTCAGGCAGTTGTTCCAGTGAATGGCACTATACTGTTGCTGAACATGAAATTCAGCTTCCTCATAGAGAATGAATTTACTCTGGCCAACAGATAGGAGTAGGAATAAGTCCGAATCCACTGAGTTCAGGTTGGTGGAATCTGAGTCAGAATGTTGAAATGAAATTGCTTTATTTTATACAAATGCATGCTCAACCAGTAGCCAATCTAGTGAAATGATTAAGTGAAGCACTTATATAGACAAGTTACAGAACAAAAACAGGTACACTACAGAAAAGAAAGTTCAGAATATGAGTTTCTGGTTACTGTTCTTTTTTGCCCGCTCAATTACCAAATACCTGCAGTATGTATGGGACAACTATGTTGATTTTGGGTCCATTTAGGAGTCACGCAACAATCATTTTACAATCAGGTTGGCATTGGGAAACTGTAACCAAGATGTGAAAGTCCAACATGAGCAAAATCCATTTGTACGCAATTTTAGACAAAAATGGGGTGATTCTGGAGTATGATCCACTAGCATAAAATTTAGAATTGGGAGACAATGTCAGAAGAAAGAACCTGTCATCAACGAAGATACAGCTTGATGCCTCAACTCCAAGATGATGCAGGACTTCCGAGTAACAATCTGGAGCTGGCTTACGTTTCCCTGTGCAAGATAATTCTACAGTTAGTTTCTTAAAAGAACAAAAAAGAGAAAATGGTAGTTTGAGACATATCAGAATCCATTTTTGCATGTAAATGTCAGGTAGTGCAGTAGCATTTCCCCAGTCTAATTAGAATAGGAAAGGACCATGAAAGTGAAATGTTTTAAAGGAAACATTCTATTTCCTTCAGGCTTATAATTGGATGGGCAAGTTGCATTCTTCAGGTAAATGCTCTAGCATTCTTGGTGGTACCTTCAAATGTGTCACAATAAACTAGAACATTAAGTTGGATAAGCAAGCAGAATGATATTTTAACTCTGAATACAACAACCAACATACCAAGGTTCTTTTTTAAATTAAGTGCAAGCAAAATTATTTTCTTTAGAATTTCACAGAAAGGACAGGATGTCTGTCACAGTTGTTTTTGGATGTTAATGATCTACTGTTGGATAAAGAAAAGAAGAGAAGAGAAATCTGACTACTTAAGTTAACATTTTAAATAGTAAAACCAAAAAATTCTTAAGTCAGGAAAAAAAAATGGACAGCTTAACAGTATCATGCAGAAATATTACCAATTAGACAAGAACAAAATGTCCACGACAAATACTTTGACAGTCTTAACTTCTCCTCGATCATCGTGTACCTATATAACAAAGCTCGGAAAAAAGCAAACTTAAAACTGATTAAATAATTATAAAGAAATTTAATGAAACTAACCAGATTGGATAGTTGGTGAAAGCATGTACTTCATAATTTTTTTGTTTTAAACTCTGGAGCAATGCTTCAATCCCATCGACATATGAGTATCCTCTTATCATGCATCTTTTGAGACCTAAAAAAGATTGGTCAAGTCATTGACCAGGCTAAACAATGGAAATAAAATTAAAGCATGGATGAAATTTAAAGAGCATATGTAAATTATAGACCTATGTAAGTTAACATCCTACAAGTATTGAGAGTTAGCCAACATATATAAATTATAATCCTTCTATTACAATAAATAAGAAAGCTGATTATTCTCATTCTTGTCGGTCTAAACCAACTGTTGCACATCAATGTAACAACATAGAGGTCCCACTGGTTCTTAAATGATTTTATCCAATCTAACTAAGTTCTTAGACCTCTTCATCTAGATATGTGCCATATATATTTATTGGCATGGGGGTTGAATGCCAAAATCTATCTTCCAAATGGATGACAACATGCTCTGCTAGCAAGAACATTGGGCTATATGGGTTAGATTCCTATGGAACTTGAGCCACCCTGGAATAGGTTTTCCAATGTCCTTTTTCTTCTCCTTTATGTAGGCATCATCAATCTGTGTTTGTTTTGTTATCTATGATGGATAAGCTCTGGGATCTAAATCAATGACTGCTGCATATTCATACTGCAAGTTGATGGACCTTATCCCTTATGCATGTGTTAATGCTCTAAGGAAGCATACTTGTTGGCGGCAAGATCCAAGTCAACATCAAGGTCATAACCTACACATCACAGATCTGTAGTTCATCTTCTCCTGCAGTCATAGTGCTTTCCAAGCATCAAGTTATTCTCTGCCGACATGGGAATGGGATCCACCTTGCACTTCCCTACGCATAGCCACCATGATCCAACCAAACTAGGGAATTGACAAAGGCAACTAAATGGAGGGAGGAAAATGTAGTGTAGCTACACTTTGCAACAACATGGGAACTAATGAAGATAGCTTTGTCCCAGTAGATATCTTAATTTAAATTGATGGAGAAAGGGAAAAGTAAATGGCTAGTTATAGCTAATGAAGAAATTTAATCTTACAGCAAGAAGTAACTAATATGGCTACCAGTTTCCCAGTTGGCACCAGGTGTCATGGAGCATTAGCAAAGAGTCACATTCTCAATCATAGCTTATTTCAACATCTTTCTAGAAGTTAACATAACACTAACTTTGAACACTGCCATCCTTCTTTGGGCACAGCCATCCTGATATATCTTGCAGATACAGATCTTTTGGACCAACCAGAGATTAAATGCTTAAAGCTTTTAAGACAGATTTATATTTTTCATGAAGTGAAAGAGTGTTGTCACATTAACACAGGCACTGAAAGATATCTAGAATTTTCAAGTTCCAAAAGAGTACAGATAAATGGAAAGAAAATTCTTCATTAATAATCAAGACCGAGCAAAGATCCTAAAAGACCATAATCAATCAACGACAGTGAAAGAGAATTGTGCAGAACAAATATTTTAAAAGATTTTTTATATCTCTTAATTACAGAGCATATCATGGTGGATGTCTATGTTCTGTTGGTTTTAATGTCAAAAGTCGAAGGTGAGAATCATTAGCTACTTAAGAGGATTGTTACAACTTATTGCTCCAAAATTGGTGTTTTATTTTAACAAAATTCAACCTTATCATTCAAGATTTAGCATCATGTGATTGGGAATTCAAGAATTAGCATTTTCTATATCTCTTTGTTGTATTTAGATAGATTTATAGACTGCAATAGTATATTCTTATCCTTCTCTAGCAGATAAATCATCCTCCATTTCTAATTTGTCACCAAGGAAACTCTATACCTCTATTATCATCAAATGCAGAACCTGCCCAATGATGTGCACTAATGTGATCAGGAAATTCCAAGCTAAAAGATGGAGTACAGGCATAATTGTCACCAAGATCTGTTCAAATGGTTGCATGACAGTTTAACAAGAATATTATGATATTAGAATGAGAAAATATGATCAAATGCAACTGGACGAAGATAGATAACATTAACAACAATCATGTTCAACTATTAGTAAGGTTATATGTGTTGTGAATTCAAAAAAATATTATAATGAACTTCAAGGAACCATATCCACATTGTGATGGATTGTAGAAATGTATAGATGACTTTGGGATTCCTATGGACTCACAAATAATTATCCTTACCTTCCAAATCAAGAGGTCTTCCATCTTTGAAGAACTTTCTAGCAAGCTCATTCTGAAGGAAGTTTGAATTTGTTAAACGAAGTTCAATATCATGTTATTAGCATCACAAAAATAACCAAGGTAAAAAACGGGATGTAACAAATCATGAAGACAAATGAAAAGATTATAGAGTTGTCAACACAAGGCATCAGAAAATTTGATATATTTGTAATACAGAGTTGTCTAACACAGGGCATCTATTGAAAAACAAGACAAAGAAAATTAGATACAATACAGTCCATGTTCTCATACACTTCTTATAAAAAACAATAGCACATGACAACCACTTATAGTACACATCTGAAGAAACAAATATGCAATGGAACACAACAAAGAATATTTCGAACTGATGAATGAAGTACCCCCTAAGAACCCTTTAGGGGGTACTACATCTGACACATATCCTAGAAGTATCCATGTTTCACAGACTACAATTGATATGGCTAAACATCTACAAGTTGGTGCACAATCTGCACATAAAAGGTTGATTAATGAGTCTTCATTGCATAACAATCATCAAAGGCATTCGATCCTGTTGCCCTTTGGGCTTTTCAAACTACAACATGATATTACAATTGATCAGTAAGAAACAGATTCTCGAGTCCTTTTAGGAGCATTTTCACTTTGGTTTTCTCAACTGATGTGCAAGTTAAATCGACATTTTCCTTAACTAAAATATCACATACAGTTTAAATGGAAAACTTCAAAAAACAGGCCAACTATTAACATTTTCCTTGACCAAAATATCACATACAAGATCAGCTTTATCGTACGAATATCCCCCTCTATAAATAATTTAATCGAATACCTTCTAACTCGGACTTGTTAAGTCCCAAAATTAATCAGAGACATATTAATTTATTGTTTGACTCCAGCTAGGACTCTTATGAGTTAAGAAATTTTGAGTCTTTGACACAATAATCTTTAAAATATAATGACATATTATGCTTTGAATGAACAGAATTTATAGTATTCTCATTAATCTCTTAGCTTTACTATGAATCAAAATTTTAGGATTCATTTCATACTAATTTCAAGATTAATGCTATGATGTTTATGAGGCAAATTACATCTCAATGGAAAGCCCAAGGAGCCAAGAATTCAAAGTATTTTACAGAGCTACTATACACAAGAATGGATGAAAATTCTTCTCACCTTTTTAGTTCTTAGATTACTCTTAGTAATCCCTGTGAATTTTTAATAGATTTTTATTTATTTTATTCTTGAACATAGTGAAGAAATCAATCACACATCCTTAGAGGGTCGTTCCAAACCCATCACCTATCACCATATATCATGTCTTTTAAGCCAGAGGATAGAATGATTTGAATATGAGTATAGTTTGTTGATACATCTTATCCTTCTCATACAACTTGTATCTTTTTAGTTGATTACTTAGAATGGTGAGATCCTAAGCAGACTGCTTTGGCTGATTTGGCTGATGAGAGTTATATCCCTTGGATGTTTTTATTAGATAGTGAGCTTGATTATCATCCCTTCAACCCATTCCACTTATTTCATTTCCATTACATTATCATATTAGACTTAGATATTGAGTTGTAATTTTCATCATAATATGATATTTGTAACTAGCCATTTCTGCTAATAATTAAGCTAGAGCCATCATTTTGGTAAAGCATGTGCAAGATTTATGAAGACAAAATGTTGTAGTTCACTATAAAAGAAAAGGAATACTATAACAAAAAAAATGAAAGTTCCGTAACTAGCAAGAACTATGATTCACACCAACATGTTCGTATTTTTCATCTCCTTTTTAGCTTAAAAGACAATAAATTTGGCTCAATATCTGAGCATACAGACCACAATGAATTTTTTCATATTGAGAACTCATGCGCAACAAAATTTAATAAACTAAATAATCAATAAAAGTCATTATCTTCCCTATTTGACAGGAAACTGTAGCTGCTTGATATTGTTTCTTTATCACAAATGAAGATATCATTGACAAATAGACTTTACAATAACACTTGATTCTCATCTAGTATCATACAATTTCTGGTGTAATGAATTATAAAATTAATACAAAGAATATTAGTACAATGATTTAGCTAAGAAATAGAATTCAAATTTATCTCCAGGATTCTAATGTAAAAGGCACAGACATTTAGTATTTCTACAAAAAAGCTGATACAAAAGCAAAAAGTAAGTCAATTATCTTTTTGGAGACGCATGCTTTTCCATCCAAAGTCACAGAAAATACCTCATCAATCAGTCCCTTTTCGAATTCAGCCCATGCAGTGGGATGTTTTTCCGCTAGAAGTTCTTTCATAGACATTCTGTACAAGAAAAATTCCACAAAAAATGAAAAATGAGTAAAATATGTTCCTAGTCGCAAACTCCAATAGATAAATATATTAAATGTGAAAACAATTGCAAGTACTAGGAATCACCAACAAATTATTAGGAACTAAAACAACACAAAGCATAAAAGATGCAAAACCAGGGAGTTGGAACCACTACATTCCATCATGTAATGTCCACCAGTCCTTTGACCTCAAATGAGATTTATCCTGTCATTTTTTTCTGGCTATGAATTTTTATCACATTAGCTTTCCCCTTAGATCTCATCAAGACCTAAGTTGTTTTGACAAAAATTGTCTACCTAATACCTTCCGAATGAGGAGCAACATAACTATGTTTGAAACATATAATAAACAAATCATATATCAAACACAAATTTAGATAAATATTAAATTAATAACGAAAGGTTTACTAGTTATGGAAACAAAAGGGAATTTGATTATAAAAGAAATAAGTCCAAATGCACAAAAGATTTCTTATGACAGTGAAACTTCAAGCTCTGATTCCATAAATAACACGAATGGTATGGAATTTATTGCATGACAAAAAAGACAATGTGAAGAGGATATACATCAGAGAAGATTAGTAAAATAACAAATTGACCTAAAACACTACACAACCTTAGTAGCAGCAGTAGGGGAAAATTGTGGTTTGTTAATAATCAAATCAGCCAGAAAAAAGGGAAAATAAAAGTGATCTCCCAATAAAAACTGTATTCTCTATCGTAAGGATCATGAATCGATAGACGTATCAATTGGAAACAAAAAATAAAAAAGGATCTGACGGTCAGAGTTCTGCTTTTCTCTAACTTCGTAATGTTAACGGTAATGGAAGCAATTAACTGAAAAGGATGAGTGAACGAGAACAATTTAAGGCAAGGAGAAGTCAAACAACAACGCTTCATTGCAGCAAGCCCAAGGGAACCGATTGTTTACCGTGCAACAAAATTGGCACCCCTTCTCTTCATAATTTTGATCTCACAAGAAATGGATCTGAGTAATATCATTCGACATGATCTTACTATTCACAGACTCCGATCAGCGACGACAGGAACACCGGAACCATGAGAAATCGAGACATTATTTCAAGAACTGAAGTCAAAACAACAGATGGGAAGAGGGAGAAAAGAGAGAGATGGCATATCACAGAGAAAAATGGGTGAAAAAAACAAAGGAGGAAACTGAACTGGAAGAAAGCGGGGACGTCGTCGTAGAAGGGATCGCGGACGAGCGTGTCCATCACGTCGAACAGCAAGACGGGAAGCTTCCGCCAACGCTGCGCGGTGGAGGCGCAGTCGACGGTGGCGCGGGCGGCGGAGCAGGAGGCGGTGGTCATGGCTCGTCTTGCAGTGGCCGGCTTTGGAAGAGGGTGGAAGATCGGAGGCCGGAAGACGGCAGCGGCCATTCAAAGGAGTTTGATGTTAGCAGGGAACTGCGAACTTCTATTTATCCTTTTTGGCTCTCACAGCATATCTCCCTCTCCGGTTCTTAATAATTTCTGAAAATTTCAATATATATATATATATATATATACCGGAAGACGGCAGTGGCCATTCAAAGGAGTTTGATGTTAGCAGGGAACTGCTATATATATATATATATATATATATATATATTGGTTTAGATATTTAAAATATGAATTCTCATAAAAAAACTTTTCATTTTGGGCTTTCCTTTGGTGCCTTCCTTTTTATTTTTCCTTCACATTTTTATATCCCAAAATATTCATGATAAAATAAGCCTAAAAATTATTATTTTTACATGAGATCGATCCATAAAATGAATTGGTTTAGACATAGTATTTTTGACTGGGTTATATATAATATTTTTATCACCTCCAAGAAGACACTGTAGGTCTATGCAAAAATATTATAGTTAAAGAATATGGGATTTCAAATATATATTTTTATTGCTTGGGAAAGAGAACATGTAAAAAAAACTTAATTTTTTATGTTAGTAATAATGTTTATTATATATACAAAAAATATTGTAAAAATTCATTTCACTTTATGGATTTCTAGTAAAAAAACATTTTGGAACTAAGAACAAAATACTAATAGAGAAAAATAAAAAGGAACATCTCGACAAAAACCCAAAACTAGAGGATTTTTTTCTGAAAATTCATCCATAATTAAATCTTAGCTAGATATGCCATGCATTTGCTTACTAAACATTATATTTCTATTCCTCTAAAGCTTAACATTACAATATATTTTTGTATAAATGTGTACTTTCCACTTATATTTTGTGGATATGTCACTCCCATTGGCTCAATAAAGTTAATTAACTAAGGTTTATTCATGAAATCTAGCAAACCGCTAGAATCCAAATTTAAGAATAACAAATATGAATTTAAAATCATAAAATATAAATTATTAGTGGTGCCCTTACCATCATTCAGTAGTATCAACTAAGGTTTCAATGTCTCCACTTTAAAGGCCTAGCAATAGTCATTTGAGGAAGATTAACTACAAGCACATTAATTCAAGTTTATATTTATATATGGATGTAGAATACAAACTTCTATTTAAAATTAACTCTAACTTTAATAGTGGACTAAATTGGTAATTCTAATCAATCAAATTAATAAGACAGTTACTAATATCCTGATCAAACAGTACACAAGTAAAATGAGAGAGATTCCAACATGAAAGTAAATTTACCAAAACATACTCTCACAACAGGGAGATTCCCTCTATAAACACTTTAGGGACGTCTTCTTTGTAGTTTTCAAGATCTACACAAGAAACTATTGTCTCAGTTACTTGTACAACATGCAATACCACAACTCATAGGTAATGTCATCAATAAAAAAGAGAATGTACGCAACTTGAAAGACTAAACCAATCTAAATCTTGACAAGGATTTTTTTCTGTCTTGACATATATAATCGAGACCATTGTTCTCCGGGAAAAAGATTGCTTGTTATTCCAAGAAGACACTCTTGACTTGTTACCATCACTTATATCTACCTGCAAGACACCATGTGCAGGTTTGTGGCGATTACAGTAGGAACACACGACATCATCGGAGGAGTTGGGTAAACATATTTACACACCTTTCGAAACTTACTAGCTACAGTGAGACAAAGAACAGGAGAGTTCAAAAGAAAAATCCTCTACTTCATTTCCTCGAGTTTTGTTTGGATGATCAAACAAAGCATCCATTTATACCACATGATCGTCAGCTTAGGAGGTAGGAAAGCTGAAGAAGACGGATGATGTGGGTACCCGGCCAATAATACCAAATTCCAATATTTTGGTGGAAGATAATTCACCTTATGAACATTCTTTGTATCCATAAATGTCAGCATGGATATAATAAGATGCCTTCCACCACCTTTCCAAAAACAACCATCCTATCAACATGTCAGATGCTTGGATAGATGATTCCAGCATCTGAACCAACTTCTGATAGAAAAGCTGCAATAAGAACCATATAGGCGATTAAAAATTTTAGTAAGTTCAAGTATCATGAAATAAACACATCAGATAATAAGTAGTACTTTGCACAGCTCCTCAGGTCATGCAGAATTTACAGAGCATCAGCTTGTCTTTTGTGGCTGGTGCCCTTTCTACCCAGTCCATCCATTCGGTGCATTTGGCGACGGAGTCTCCTGCATGTCAATCACATTAACCAAATATGGACTACCCATTGTATTTCAAACAGCCTTTGAATAGAGAGTTCATTATGAAATATCTAATACTAAAGCCAACAAAATGGAAGGACGGCTACTGAATGAACACCTGTAGCATTTGCTGATAGATCCATTGCATCCTTGGTTGTGTTCCAACAGCTTGTTGGTCAAACTGGCCCTATAAAGCAAGAAGTACCGAATGAGACATGTGAGGGATATACAAAACTTAAAAAAGAGAAGTCATTGAAATCAATGCATTATTCAATATTGACAAGCAAATTAAAGTGATTATTTTATTTATCAATACCATGTGGAATTGAAATTGTAATTAGAAGCTTGGATATGGTAAAAAAACAGATAGACAAACCTGGAACATGCCGCCCAAAGACATCCTTGATTGATTGTTAGTTTGATGTGAGTGGTTCACTTGTGGTCCATAATGGCAACCAAGCGAGAAATCACTCGGGCTAATTTCACCCTGCATTATATTCTCAATTTTATGACCAAAGGAAGCTGAACGACCTCATTGGCCAACAGACAACGAATATATACAGAAGTAAAGAAATGTTGACCACTAAAAAGGCTTCCCAATGCACAAAGATCCTTGCTAATGCAGGATCAATGGAGAGTCAGATTATGAGGCCTTATGACTGTAAGCGATAGAGGCTGTTTCCATGACTCGAACCATGACATCTTAGTTACAAAGAAGCAACTTATGGTACTGCTAAGGCTCACCCTCAAAAAAATGTCTCTTACTGTTAACATAGAAGTCTTTTAAAAAGATATTGGCATTTTAAGTACCATTGGCGTCAAGCTTTCCTGAGCATCAATATCTATCCCTGCATTTGAAGCAGAAGGAATGACTAGATTGATCCCACTATGATTTCGGGACAGTAATGTTCCTTGATCATCCTGTGGAATGTGGATACTAGAATCAGAAATGGTTTACAGGAAACTTAGTACTTCATAAATAAGGAATTTGAGTATGCCTCACAACTCATATATCATTTTCCTGTTTAAATAAAGTGTCAAGTATATGTCAGACTACCTTTTTCTTGGGTGGCCGACCTCTCCGTTTAATTTGGGATGAATTTTGGATTTTATGAGCTGCAGATGTGACCAGGTGTTGCACAACATTTTCAGCATTCTCAGGTGTCCTTGAATCAGAAGGAAGAATCATAAAGTTGGCATTTCCAGAATTTTTATCATTTGATAAAAATTTCTCAACCTCTCCAATCATCTTGAGAGCAAGATGGTATCTGTCACTGGAAATCATTCCAACTTCTACAAGTTGAAGGCAACTCATTACTAAATTGTCATAGCGCTCCAGTCGATTGTTTGCAACCATCTCATCAGTGGGATAGGATACTGTCGTCAATAGTTTTATGTCCTTTCTCCAGCGATCAATTACGTATCGAGATGGAATCTCATACACCTGCTGTAACTTAAGCACAGATAAAGCATGCCGACACAAAATGCCTCTAAATTGGAAAGAACCACAACAACACTGGACCTCAAGTTCATTTGAACTGTAAAGAACTCTGAAATCTCTATACTCTGTGGGGTTACCATCTTCCAATAGAAGAGACTCCTTAATGTCATAAGTTGAAATTTGTGCTTCCTCTTTGACCAAGGAAACATTACAATACATTGTGGCCTTGAGCTCATCTTGGAACTCTTTGAACTTGTTATAAGTGTAAAGCTCAACAAGTTGTTTTTCCATATAAAATTTAGACACCAAATTTGGGATTTTGTTAAAAGACTCAAGTTCAGCTTGCGCTTCCTTCTCATACTTATTCTGTAAAGCAACCTCATAAACACTCAAAAATTGCTTTAAGGAAGTTTCAGGATATATAAATCCATCAAAAAAAGAACTCAAGCATGTGCCTCGATCACTACAAGACAATCCTGCCCAAAATGTGTCTTTCAAATAAACAGGAACCCAAGAATGTCTATTCTCATATAACCAATTGAGCCATTCATTAGCTTCTAGTCCATATGCTTCAATCATGTTTTTCCAATCCTTTTCAAACACATCAGTTTCATACGAGTCAAAGACTATCTTCTCCAGTGCCTTCCTGATTGAATTGCAATTTTCATGTTCTATAAAGCGCACTGAGATCCTCTTCATTATTTGCCAAAGACATAGACGATGACGAACACCTGGGAACACCTTCGTCAATGCATCCTTGATGGCCTCACATTCATCAGTTATCAGAGAATTTGGGGGTTGTCTTGACATGCATGCTAACCATGTCTTAAATAACCAAAAGTAGGTCTCAGCAGTCTCATCTGATAGCAAGCCGCAGCCAAGCAGAACCAACTGGCCATGATTGTTAACTCCAACAAACAGTGAAAGAGGTATATCAAAGTCACCTGTTAGGTAGGTTGTATCGAGTAGAACAACATCCCCAAAATGTTTGAATGTGGCCCTTGATATAGCATCAGCCCAGAATACATTCCTCAGGCGGCCTTCCTCATCCAAATCCATTGAATAAAAGAAGTTTGCATTTTTCATTTGCATATGTGTAAAGAACTGATAAATAGCTTCAGCATTGCCATCATGAAGCATCAAATGTCCTCTTTCATCCAAGGTTCTGATGTTCTTTTCACCAAAAGGTATGTCCTCAACTAGTTTGAGCACAGGCGACTGAAACCTCTTCAGTCTTCGTATCATAATCTTCCCATTGTTTTCATCATGCTTTGGCAATGCGTAAGACATCTTTTTTCTGCGCTTCTTCAATTCAATCTTTGATGGGTCCATAGGATGGTTGTGCTCTAGAATAGCTTTCTTTACATGTAATAATCCATCAGCCCGCAACTTCAACAGGATTGTGGCCTGACAGTTTGTTTTAGCCGTAGGCCTACACAAGTAGCTAGGATCATCTGCTCGTCCCTTGCCCCCCCTAGAACAAATAAATTCCACAGATTGGTATTGGCCAAACTTATTATAATTCGTCCTCTTCAGACGTGCACTAAACCCCACGAGCCGAGCATACTCTCTATAAAACTCCAAAGCTTCCTCATAGGACTTGAATTTCATTCCGACAGTAGGAGTTCTATCATCCACTATGTTTGTTTTGGCATCCCCACCACAAGCATCATCGTTGTCTGTTTTCTCATCTAATGCACTGGCCATAGCAAACTCATCATCCATCCCCTCCAACAGTAAGTTACCTGCAATCTTGTAACAAAATGCCTTCTCAAAAAGATAAACAAGACAAAAAAATATTTGACATAAGAAATAAATCAAGTTGTAAAACCCAACATTTCCAAATACTAAAATTCCACCAACATCATTGAAGAAAAAATTTAACAATAAGTCATAAATGAAAAACAAGTACATTAGTTTAAAAAACTATCTCTAGCTTCGTACTTCCAACAAAAAATTCTTGTGCAATGGAAAAAGGTGTGAGAGTCCGGAACTGAAGGTGGTTTAAGGACTAATTGATATTAATAGTGATCATCATTCTATGAATCTTAATCACTATAGGCTAACTGGCTACACCAAATGAAGCTTAGAGATAGAAATTAAATCTAACACAGCGCATGGAAGCCATTTGGATTTAAACTTGGTAATGGGAAGCTACTGAAGCTTTGGTACGATAACTGGTCGTATTTTGGATGAAACAGGGAGATAACGGGCCTGAGTACTATGGATGTCGATTCTGATGTACCCCAAGACACGGTATCTGACCTAATCATCGATGGCATGCTATGGTGCCTGGACTCGGCACGTCGCCCCCAATTATCCACGTCGAGACAGCACGATATGCATCCCGGTGTGGAATAAGGGCCAAATTCAGCCGGGATCGGTAGAAAACCCGCAGGGATCGATTCAGGCCGATTCCAGCAGATCTGTCGCCATGGGGAAGAAGAAGGAGAGCAGCAGCAGCAATTGGCGTGGAAGGAGTAAGAGAAGGATGAGGGGGAACAGGAACAGGCTACCTGGCTCCGGCCGTCAGCTGCTGTTCGCCGCCTGCTGGGTGCCCGCTTCCGCCTGGTAACGCTGCGTAATAGAGGGTGAGAAAGAGGCCGAGCGTAAGAGGGAGGCTGACGGGACTGAAAACATTTCAGTCCCGGATTTAAATCTGTTTAAAATCCGTCCACTGTGTTTAGAGGTTTGACGGCCCAGCCCAATTTCAATCGGCCCATCATAGGCCGATGCTGGGTTATCAATCACTTATATATATATATATATATATACATAATCTCTAATTTTGAAAAATTATCTTAAACCATCTCATCTCTCATAAAACATGATTTTAGATCTCTTCGCGTGCCACCCCTCCTATCTTCATCAATTTCTTTTGTTTGCCTCTGGTCATCTTTGTCTCTACTCTTAAAATTCTTTATACACATACCTCCCATCCTTTACTTGTCATCTCTATTATCTTTCACGAAGGGGGATATAAGTGAGGACAATAATGGTGTAGCGTGCAAATAAGAATGACGATGATGATAGAAGAAGAGGAGAGAGAAGACTAAGGCGATGGTGTAAAAAGGCAAGAGCGACAATATGAGGTAGAGGTGGCTAAGGGTGAGCGGAGGGTGAGGGGGCTTGCGCATAGAGACTTAGACAACCAAGAGTTCAGGCAGTTCTCAATAGTCCTCCTTTGTCCTCTTCGATCATTATAAACACGACAATTAGAAAAGGAAGCCACGATGTCCTCCTTTCTCAAGAGTTGAGGTAGAAGTGGCTAAGGGTGAGGAGGCTTGCGCATAGAGACTTAGACAACCAATAGTTGAGGCAGTTCTCAACATTCCTCCTTTGTCCTCTTCGATCATTATAAACACGACGATTAGGAAAGGAAGCCACGATATTCTCTTTATAGATGATGTCATCATAGGCATATCGTCGAAGAAGGGAGGGGAGGTGATGGCTGATGTGATGGTGGTAGAGGTAAAATAGTCTTTTAACGAAAGAACGAGTGCTTTACAAAAATTTCTTAAAACTATAATTTCTTTTAGATCAAGTTATATATATATATATATAACTTGCAACTAAAACCACGATTTATGATGATAATAAAATTTGATAAGACTTTAGTTAGTTAAAAGAAATTTTCAACCCTTATTTGAGTTTAATGCTTTGTGGAGCTTACATCCATCTCAGATTGAAAAGAAATAAGTCGATGATCTTATACATACATTAAAGTATGCATGTGGAAGTATAAGCGTGAAGGCTAATCGCTAGTTTCTAGTAATTATAAGCTTGAACTCAAGTAGAACGAAGAAACAAGCTCTTAGTTGGCTCAAATATTTGAGTTTAACTCTCTACTCTGTGTTCGAAGAACACATCATACTTTGTGACGCTTTAAGGAAACTACCCCCTGATGGAGCAATATTTCCCGTCATGACAACCTCAACCTCATCCAAAGAAGATAAACTATGGCTGATTGAAATAGATGGGGTATGAGGATCAAGCTGTGACCTCTTCAAAGAGAGGATTTGGACTCTGAAGAGAGCGAGAGGAAGGCATATTGAAACTTAAGCGACTAACTCATGTAGATAGTATTTTTTAATATTTCAATCCTTAAACTTAAAAAACTCATATTAAAATTCTTTGGTTATGAAAGTAAAGTATTTAATCTTATTTATCTTGATGTCATCGATTTTACCGATGAAAAATACAGCACATGATAACAAATACATGAATAACATGAAAATGATGGTCAAAAAAATAATTTTAATAATGGTGATGGACATTAACATCATGGGTAACTTTTGAGATGGTGGTCGGTGACAATGATACGATGGGCAACTTTTCAATATCGATCCAAACATCGACGATGAGAAGGAAGAAGAGACAAAACGATGAAGCATCTGCATCAACGTCGGAAGAAGAAGAGCCAAGAGGTGAGGCATCTACATTGGCGCTGCATCGCTCTGCCTTCTCTTGTGTCGTTTTATATCTGCATCGATATTGGAGGAGGAAGAGACGGGTAAGACAGAAAAATATGAATTTAAAGAAGAAAGTGAAGACAAGTGAGACATAAGTGTTTGATAAACTGGAGCTGATTGAGAGAGAGAGAGAGGGGGCATGGGGATCGAGCATCAAATAATTAAGTTAGCAACAACCTCAAGAGATAATTTTGACCTCCACGAGAGCGAGAAAGGCATATTAGAACTTAAAGATCTAAAAAATGTCGATGGAAAGCAAGAGTTCAAATTATTTACTAGCATGTAAAATAACAATTAGCCAAGGCCCCGTCTCGAGGCAAACACTACTTACTTGACATTCACACCATATCTTCTCATCTTCCTACTAATTAATTTAAGTAAACAAATCATATGACAAAAGATGATTCAACATTCAAGATTGAGCATACCAAAAAGCTACAAAAAAAGTCAAAAATCAAATTAATTAGATTTGGTATTATAATTAGGGCAAATCATTTCTAGCAAAATCTATAGGAAAACAATAAAACCAATGATATGACCAAATTGAATCATAAAGTATCGTACTATAAGAATATGATCGAACTAAATCATGAAATATCCTACTCCAAGAAGACGATTGAATTGGACTACAAAATATTATTTTCTAAGAACATAATTGAATTTTGAGACGTGAAGTATCGTATTCTAGAGACGCAATCAAATTAGATCATGAAGCATCATACTTCGATAATGATGTAGTTGAAATGAGTAATGAAGTATCCCGATCTTACGACGAAATCGAATTTGGTCACAAAGCATCTTAACCCTACGATGTGGCCAAGTTTTAATCAGAGGATGGTTGTTTTACATCACTAAATCATATCGTAAAAACATCACGCCTTAGAACACTAATGTCAACTCGACGTCGAGTCGTATACCTAATCTAAGATGCATGATCAACACACAAACCTAGCATTAATGCTTGACGATTCGAACAGACTCTTCACACATTAAACACTCGGACATTTCAACGAAGCTATTCACTATGACAATAACCACCCAGTAAATATTGATGGTTGTGTGTTTCACCTGTAAAAGCTCCAAGTAAACTTGTCGAATCCTCCTCCTTCGTTCGTAAGCTTTCAATACATATTACCAAACTTCATTTTTTATTCCTTCGCTAAATCATCTTATCTCAATACCAATCTTGTGATGAGGTAATCCGAAACCGATTTCTCGAAACTTGATTTGGTGTCGGTCGGATTTTACGGCCCTGCGTACGAGATCTTTATCAACGAGTTCACTGTGATGTCGCCGTTCTCCCCACAATAATCTGATCTTTTCTTCTGCAGGTTTGCCTCTTCTCTCCTATTTTCTCCTATTTATCTTTGTGTGGCACAGAACCGATGCTTCTGATCCTCAATCGGCCTAAAATTTTCCGTCAATCCTTTGTTGGTTGCTAGAATTAGGGTTTCAGTTTTCCACGATGTCTTTCTTTTCACCTTATAAGGTTTTCTTGATCTTCACTGCTGTTGTTTTGATGTATAATGTTATTCTCTCGTTACCAACAAAAAGTAGTTTTGATGTTTCTTCTAGGCAAGGAGTGGGGTAGGAGTTTGAGGTGATTTAATCGCCTGTTGATTTCATTTCCCAATATCGATACGTTTATCATCAGCGGTTCGATCTCTTCTTTTTCAAGCTTGCCTCTTCTCTCCTGTTTTCTTCCCTCTTTCGTCAATATGCCTAAAAATTTTCCTTCAATTCTCTGGGGATTCTTAGAATTAGGTTTCTATTTTCTTCATGATTCTAGGGTTTTTTTTCTTATTGAGTGATGTTAACCTAATCTTGATCCTCACAACTATTAGTCTGATCGGTAATGTTATTCTCTTCTTGCCAGCTTTTTTTGGTTGGCTTTCGAGTAGTTTTGATTTTCCCTTTAGACAGGGAGCGGAGTGGGGGATTTTAGTTGCCTCAAGACGCTTGTGGTGGTTTAGATTATTGCATCTGCCTGTTGATTCTGGGAGCTCTGGTGTTTCAGCTTCTAGCCCATTTTGGAGGGTGCTTATAGAGACATGGAAATCAATGGTTTATTTAGGTGGTCTATGATTTGTGAAATGGACTTACTGATTATAATTATTGATAACGAAGAAGGTTATCATTTTTGGCACCCTCTTTTGTATGCCACTTTACTATAGAATCTTCAAATGTCTTACCATAACTCTTTTAGGTTTTTGTGGTGGTTGTTGGTTCGTCTACTATAACCTGTATCTTCCTGAATCGAGTTGGAAATTTGATCGTCAAGTGAAGTTTGTGTCAATATTTGTTTGATAATTGTTAGGTACTTTTCACAGAGGTGATGTAAAGAGAAGTGGACAAAAAATTATTTTATTTTGGTGAAATTTCTTCAGTTTTCCTCAGAGGACAATTCCAATATTAAATATAAACTAAGACATATCTGGGCAACATCAACATGATACTGTCAATATGAACCAATGCATATCTAAGTGTCTGTTTGTGGAAGGGTGATTTAAGGCAGTCAAGAAGGTGTGGTATTTGGTAGCATTTGGTTGATGCTCTTATATTTGGATCTGAAAGACTCAACATTTCTGTGCAAGTGCTTGAAGTTTTTATTCTAGCATGGTAATTGAGATCCAGAAAAGGAAAGCGTTGCTTTATTTTGTGACAATAAAAAGGAATCTGTGGACGCATAATAAAGGGAAAAAATCACAGATATTTGTGCCACCTGATACAGTATGTTGACAAATCATAAATATTTGCACCACTTGGTACCTAGTAAAGGATAACATAAGTTCTCTGCTGCAGAGATCTGATTGAACATCGGTTCAGAATAATCCTTGTAGGACTGGAACTTAAATAAATCGATCAAAGGGGGTTAAGAGGGAATTAAGTGAATTCTTAGAAAGATTAGAGAGAAAAAGAAAGTGAGGGAGTGAGACAGAGAGAGAGCGAAGGCAGATGTTTGGGCCTTTGGGGCTTTTAATAGCCCCCATGACCTTTCTAACAGCTAACCACTGACTATCCGGGTAGTCTCACCCTTTAGGTAAAATTACACTTTGGTAGGGACATATCGGCTAAGTGCAGGCTGCACTTGTTTGCTCCTCGTATGTAAATACCGCCTGCACCATATCAACATTGTTACAAAAGGTGGCATGTGATAGGATGTTTTATTTGTTTTTTCTTTTGGCGTTCCTTTCTTTTTTATGCTGTTATTGTGGAGAGATGTGAGATTGAGTTGGGTGATATCTACAGCATGAATTGTCGTCTAGTATCAACCATGTGTACCGATCCTTAGCCGGACGCATATGTACCAACCAATACCGATGTATCGACGCATGATAGTGAAGACTCAAAGAGGAAAAAGAACAAGGAGAAGAGGAATGAGCAGGAGGAGGGAGGATGGAATGGAAAGGAAGAAGGGGACAAGTGAAGAAAGAGGAGGATAGAGAAAGAGAAAACAGGAAAAAGAAGGAAGAAGAGGAGGTAAAAAAGGAAGAGGAAGGAAGAAGAGCAAGCGGTGGAGGAAGAAAGAAGAGGAAGAGGAAGGAAGGAGAGGAATAGGTGGTACCGATCGATATGTCCACTTTGTATAGGTCTAGGGGAAATTAAAACCCTTGGTACTTGGGTCCTTGTGAAGAGATATATATACCTTGACTTTTTTTGTTTTCATTTTTTTTTTGCTGTTTTGACTTTTTTTTTTCCCGTTGTTTTTATGCTACACTAGAGAGGGAAAAAATCAGATTGCAAACATGGAATGGAGAGACTCAATGGAGGAGAGGCGCTGTGATATGGTGAGACCCATGTTGATGATGGGGCAATTTTTTGCATGAGAAAATAGCCTCACATATGAAGAGAGAAGGGTGGAGGACCTGCCTACGTAGAGGAAGGCATAGTGGGAGTTTATGTTGGTCGAGGACCTGCCTGAGTAGAGGAAGGCATAGTGGGAGTTTGTGTTCATGTGGTGGACTGTCTCTTGTTTCTTCCCTCTTCTGCATACTCCGTTCCCTTGTCTCTCCAGTCACATCAAGGTAGAAGCAACAATAGTGACGGAGATAGGAAACAAGACGGCAATAGTTCTTTCCTTTCCTTTTTTTTTTCTGTCTCTTTAGAAATTATTCGATTACACAAATAACTATTGCTTCTAGGAAGCAAAATGATGGGAACGGAGAAAATAGAACTAACCATACATGACAAAACCTTGCTCCAGAAAAATGCAAGACACTAGTATGTTTGGAGAACAAACTTCTCTATTTCTCACCTCAACACTCTAATGATCCTATAATATAGATACCTGTATTGTTGATTATGAAACATTAATGCTTCATTGTGTTCTTTTCTTGGTCTTGCATTCTTTGCAGCTACATTCCCTAATGACCAGATTCGGCAGCCTTGCACCAAAGACCAAGAACCTGATTGTTGCAGGTGGGTTGTCAGGCTTTGTTCTTGGGGTTTACTACTACACCATGAGAGCGGTTGGGGGCACAGATGAGCTGCAGGTTGCTATCGACAAGTTTGAACAAGCCAAGAACAAAAAGGAGGCTGAAACAACATCCTCTGCTGGCTCCTAGTCCTGTGCAGTTGTCATTAATGTTGGAAAGGTATAACTCATTAGAATGTTGTAAAGACTTGGTAGCTGTGAGATTATGGCCTGGTGACATGCTTTTGGAAGATTTTTAGTACTTAATAATGCGGAGTTATGTTGTATGACTCCTATAGCAATATGAAAGATTCCATGTGAATTCCCTGTTCTCTGTTATTATTATTTCCAAGCCACTGAAGCTTATTCTCAGTTACCTTGGTTCAAGGAAGATAAAGCTGAAATCTTCCAAATTTCCTTGTTTCTTATGATATCTATATCTATTTATTAACAGCGCTATATGGTGCTGCCAATTCTGTACTCGGAAAATACTCTTCGAGCTTTACACTTAATTAGTCTTTCTACTTTTATTGCATAAATACATGACTTTTCATTTTTTTTCAATCACTGCTGTCTTTGTCCAGAATAAATTTTGAAATGATAATCTGATATGTTTGTTTGTGTTTTCTTCAAAGATTTTTATGATTTTACAGTGAGCTGACAAAGTCTTTATATGGATGAAATTTTGAACTAATTGGGTTAAATATATTATCATCAGACTAATGTTTTAGATTAAAATGTCAGATAAGATTTTAAACCTCAAATTTTGAAATACTATTCTGATATATTTTGTGTGTTTTTTTTTTAGTGAATTTTGATCGAGGATCTTAGGGTGATTTGATAAAAGTCTTCAAATATATCATTCTCAAATAATATTTTATGTAAAAAATATATTAGATGAATATTTGATAATTGGGATAGGTATACCATCACAAGATTAGTATTTTAGGTATTATGCTAGGTAATATTGATGATGTTCACAAATTTCATTAGAATAAGTCTTTTATTCAAAATCCTTAACAAGTCATTTAAATACAATCAACCCGTTATAATTTGCTCCCTTCTCAGATCTTTACCAGGATCCAAATACCCGTTAATCGAAGTAGGCATCGCGTCCCCTTGCCCGGACCCGTTAACTTTGCAACCGAGTCCGGATCACTGTGCCCTAACCGATAGCGGATCGCATTCGAATTTGGACTCTGACTCTGACTCGGATCGACATCTCGTATCCTGCCACGTACGATCCCTTCCTCCCCACGCATCCAGAGAGACGTTTTCTACTCCGCCTCAGGTACCTCGATTATTGTTGAAATGTTAACGGAGCGTTGTGGACCCCACTTTAGAACCACAGTTTGATCAATAAAAAGCAAGGTAAAGAGTCTCGTAGAAATGAAGGAGTAAAGAAATCATTTTGTTCCACGTATATACCGACTCAATCGCGAAATAGAGGAGTCATTTCAGTTCCCAAAGAAGAGCAGGGAATGGCGACAGTGTTGGAGGGATTGGGGGTACCGGTGCTGGAGACCATCCTTTCCAAGGTCGCTTTCAGGGACGCTGCCGCCGCAGCCTGCGTCAGCACTACGCTCCGCTCCGTCGCCTCCGATGACGCACTCTGGCGCCACTTCTGCGCTCGCGACCTCGCCGTATGCGATCAACCCCTCGACCCCGACGGCAACCCTTGCCACTCCTTCAAGGTCTGCCTCTTTCTCTCTGTCTCTGGATCCGTCCATCTTACTCACACTTCCATCGATTTGTTTTGCGGTGCTTCATTCGGTTCTACTGCCGTTTATTAGTCCCGAAACTTCTGCTTTGGTTAGCTGAGGGATGGGAATAGAAATGGTGGATATGCGGAGGGATCGGGGTAGAGAGTAGTGGTCCGTCGGAGTCTGGTGGAAAGTTGCCGACTCGGGCTTTGACTCTATGAGGGGTAAGATGAGTGCTTGCTTTCGTAGAGTGGGATCGAGGAGGCGGCTGGGTGGTGATCATGGTGATGGACCGAGAATTCATGAGTCCGATTTTGCGTTTCTGGTAGAGAGATGGAGAGGAATGAGGATTTAGCCTGGACAGACAGGTGATTTGCGAAATCTTAGTTTTTTCATGATAAATTCTTCTTCAGAATTGAAAGTTTAGAAGAGAAGTGGAAAAGAAATGCAGATTCTTGGAGGTTTAGTTCGAGCTTGGTTTGGGTGATCTGAATGGGGGCAACAGAGATAACATGAGAATTCTTTTTCTTTGTTTTTCGTCAAAATTTAATGTCCCAAGATCTAGAATTGCTGGCGGCTTCTGTCGTAAAATTTGAAGTACCTTGGAAAGGGGGAAAATAATTTTGAGGAAATTGCTAGAGGAGAAGAAAACATTTATAACAGAGTAAATTCTAATTAGATGATCAGTGAGCTAGTATGCTTAATTTCAAGAGGAGGTAAAATAAAAATCTTAACTTTTGCTTACAGACATCCGTAGTGCTTTAGGATATTCATGTATTTGCATCATGAGATGATCTGCAGTAAGAGAAGTTGTTGTCATAGTAAGAAGGCCTACCTACCACTATTGATGCAATTTGACCTTGAATAATATATGGTAGACTAATTATACTTCATATATCCAAGTTTTCCAGTCATATGATTTAATTGTTTCTGGGATCTCCAACGTCTTTGACCATTTGGTCAACCTTTTCTTCTGGTGTGGTGACCTGAGGATAAAAGAATGGTAAACGATGAACAAACAAACTAAAGTCTGGTTGCACTTAAAACTGAGAGGGCCTAGTTAATATCCTCCTTTATTTCCTCTTTTATATGTAATCCTGGATAGGTTTCTTTTTTCAACTTTCCATTGCCTACCAAATGGATGTGAAATTTGACTAAATATCATTCCATTATGCAGGAGGCGTACAAAAGATGGTTTGAATCTTTTGGTATGTACCCATTTCCTTTGGTAAGGAGAGCAAAAGAATGTTGGAGTTCGATTAAGAGTTGGATGGCTGTTAATCTTCCTGAAGTCAATGACACTTTGAGGAAGGGTGCTTCTGAAGCTGAAATAAAATCGGCTGAGAAAATACTAGGAGTCCAGTTACCTATTCCAACCAAGGTTCTGTATAGGCTGTGTGATGGTCAGCAGACATTAACATCAGACCTCGTTGAAAACAGACTTCTGGCTCCCTTGGGAGTTATAGGTGGCTATGAATTTTATGATTATATTGTAAATGTGTACTTGCTGCCTTTAAGGCTGGTTGTGACAGAAACCAAAAGAATTGCTAGACGGCTAGGTTTTCTGACTAGATCCAAGTCTATTGTTGTGGCAGCTTCCTACTACATGGAGAAGTTCTTTTTCCTAAATTGCACCAATGGCAAACTTTATGTTGGCACAAGGAATTTGTGGGAGGATGGGGAAATGATGCCATGTGTCCCTCAGTCATTGATAAGGCCAGCAGTTGATATCGGTCATGATATGCCACAAGATGCACTTTTGTTGTGGTTAGAAGAACATTGTAGACGTTTACAAAGTGGTATGATCAAGACTCGTGAACTAAAAGATTGTCGGAGTATTTGCATATTTCCAGAAACACCTCCTTACTGTTCTGTTGCAGTAACTAATGGTGTTCAGGTATGGAGAACTAATTTTTGCATTATAGTTTGTTTTCTATGATAGATGAAATTCATGTTTGCCACCCTAAAAAAATAAAATTGCTTGCATCACAGTTATCATCCTTTAAGCTACATGTTAAATACTCATAAGTTGAAATTATTCTGCTCATAACATGTGAATTAGTTTTTCAATGTGCTTAGTTAAGTTTTGAGAGTAGAGAGAAGAAACAAGCACTAGTATTTGAGCTAGAATCTTGCATGCTTAATCAGTGCAAAGAGTGAACGGGTGTGGTTGGATTGGTTAACTTGATAAACCATTCTCTTCTGTAAAATAATTGGAGCAGTTTTATTTTGAAACCTCATGTTACCAAACAAAGAATACCATATTTGACTCTTGGAATCTCTTTTCTCTTTGTGATCTTTTTGAGTGCTTTCTCCAACTTACAAATGACATTATCATTTCTAGTAATGTATCTTAACCAAGGTTGATAAATATCTGAATGTCATTATGGAAAATCACCAGTCTATGGACCTTTGCAAAATGATATAATCAAGGTTGTATCATTCCCAAAGGAAGGTGAAAATTAAATCACTCCAACCATTTGTCATTTGCATTCCAAATGTTTATTACTTCATGTGGATGTGCCTTATGAGCTATTATGTCCTTTTCATGATGGAACTTTTATAATGATAGATTTTCCATTTTCTTTTGAAGTTGTTTCCAAGCTGCCAGAACCTTATTTTGCTGGCTTTGTTATCTTCAGGTTCGTTCCTCTGCTATTTTTGTGCCGGAAGCTTCTGAAGGCAATGGAGGGGACTATTATTATTCTTACTCAATTCGCATGTCTCTCCTGCCCGAGGGATGCTTACTGGATGGCACATATTACTCGTCATGTCAGCTTTGTTCACGTCACTGGATTATCCGTTCCAGGGATATCATTGTTTCCGATGTGGGTGGAGAAGCTGTGATAGGAAAGGTATCGTTTCTATTGTTTCAGATGCAGTTGAAATGGAACAAAGATAACTTCCAGGGTTCAAGGATTTGCATTGTATAATTTCCATGCATTAGATCAAACAACTACTCATCTCTGACCGTGTACTTTTGGCCTTTGCAGTTTCCTCTACTGATTCCAGGTAAGGAAGAATTTGTTTATCAAAGTTGCACGCCTTTGCCAGGTGCTCCTGGATCTATAGAGGGCTCCTTTACATTTGTTCCTGGCAGGTATTTCCAAATTATCACGCATCTTTCTGTCAGTTTTTAATGTTCGACTGAGATTATTTTGTGCCGTCGTTAGCATTTCCAATTTTCTTTTCAAAGCTTACCATCTCTTTTGGCTTTAGGATAAGCAAGCCTGAAGGAAGACACTTTGATGTGAAGGTTGCACCTTTCATCCTTGAAGAACCAGAGTATATTTTCTAGTTGCTCATTGAAGATCCATTATTATACTTGATTGGTGTGTGTACCTGATTGTTTTGTGTTCAGTTTGCACAAGTAATCCAGAGACTAACTATATCCAACATGTAATTGGTTATTAGTTATAATAATCAATGGTATTGTTCATATGCAAGATAGAGATTAACATGGAAGAGGTTTGTGTAGCTTGTTGCACTGCACAATTTTTTTTGCCTATTCATATGCTTGTCATCCCTTTTGATCAATAATTATGCCAAGTGCATGATAAGTACCACATTATATTTGTGCATATTTATTTGCAGGAAAATTTTTATGTTAGGTTTGTTGTAATTTTGAAAAAAAAATCTAAAATTTGCAAGTTTATCTTTACTTAATTTAGTTTATTGTCATAATTGTTATTATCTTTAGTTATAATTGTTGCCGATATTATCTTTATAGATAGTATTATAATATTTTATTAAAAATATCTTAATAGAAATTATAAATAAAAATTTAGGTATTTTGAGCTTAATTAAATTTATAATTTGTTTTATAGATTTCAATGATAGTAAAAGATTCATATACTTGATCTCAAATTAATTAGGATTTATCATTTTATTATTATTATTATATATATCATTATCATTATCATCATCATCATGTGTTATGATAATATGCAATCACTTATCAAAGAACAGAAAAAAAAACGATGTAATTACCATAAACAATAGAGAATGAACTCCACGACAAGAGGATCGACATCACTTTAATACCTAGGCTTGTCATTCCATTTGAAGAAAGGAAAGTATGATAAGGTTTCAACAAAATTAAAATACTCGAGGAATGATAAGAACTTTACATGTTCCATAGCATCGTAAGGCTCAAAACCTTAGCATTGCAGCAAAGGTATATGCAGATTTAGCTGAAGCTTATCAGTTTCCTATATCCGGATTGTATATTAAATATGTCAATTGCAACGATTTTATGCCACTTTCTATATTTAATTATAATCGTAGTTTAGAAAGTATGCTTCAATAATATAGATAAGAAATCTGGCTATTAGACTGTATATTAATACAATGTTTGGTTCCAACAAATCTTATGAACCCAAACCATGATTTCTCCAAGGCTTGTAAAATTTGTTGGTGTAACATCTCGTATTTGAGCTCTCACTGCAATGACCCAAATGCTGTTCTCACGATTTAGATACGAAATGCTACACTTCGCCTATAAAGTATATTTATAAGAAAAAAAATTTACATATAAGAAAAATATATTTATATCATTTCTACGATGGAGAGTAACCTGACCGCGACACCCCTTATTATTGCACATGCGGTGAGCAAATAATTGCAGCCGGTATAAATTGCCACTATAAATGCAGATAATTATTATCCTGTGGACATCATCATGCAACGTGGGTCTTAAAGCACTCGTAATTTTTACCTGCATTGGACTCAATTTTGTTTGCTGACTAAAAGTATTTGTTTTTTGCCCGACAATCCCAGTCAACATTTGGTCAAAATCAAAACAACTCAATTTTAAATATATATATATTTTTAAAAAATATAATGAATTTGATATAAATTAGAAAAATAACTAATAATTAGTGCCCATGGTTATGTCATTTCTGTACACAAGCAGTAGATAGATTAAAAGTACAGATCGACATGTCAATGATGTCGGGACCCACCAAAACTCCATCCACCGACGGCTCGCACAGGAGAATGGCGCCGTCGTAATTTGTCCGCCTCTGTGATATACAATCTTCGCATTTATATCCCTTGTAACATTCTTAATGTTTCTTATACCCTTTTTTTTTATTTTTCACATTTATTTTTTCTCTTCTTTTTAATTATTTTAGGCAGATCTGAAATGTTATTATTATAAGGGCGTAAATGTTAAAATAACAATCCTTTTTTACATTTTTAAATCTCAATACACAAACAGAAGTTAAAAAAGCAATAGACACAGTGCTGCCCACCACTAAGCTCCAGCTTAACTCTCCCTCCCTTCCCTCTCTCCTCGCCGCCTCCTCTCCGCTCCTCTTCCTTCCTCTCTTCTTCTTCTAACCCTAAGCGGAGAGACCTAATCTTGGTCTTGTCCTCGAATTATCGTCTTTCTTGGCGGCAATGGGCGTGTTGGAGGAAGCGCGCGGAGGAGGAGATGCGGACTGAGGAGATCTAGTGGGGGGCGCGATGGGGAAATCCCAGGACGAACATCCGGCGCCCGCGCCGCAGATTTTCCCGCCGGAGGGTCACGAGGGTAATGCCTGCGACGGTTGCCCGCGCTGCCGCTCGATCGGGCGGATAGCGCGGCCGCGCTGCGTCACCACGCTGGTTCTCGCCGTTGCGATTCTGCTGTTGGTCGTGTTCTGGTTGCCGCCGTTCGTGAGGCGGTACGAGGGCGCTGGCCGTCCCGATCCGGACCCGCGGTTCTCAGGTGAGGTGGTGGGATGGTTGGATCTTGGGCTGTTGTCTCCAGCCATTTCGCCGTCGGCTACATTGGCCGATCTTGGTTTGATTTTTTTCTTTTTCTTGTTAATAATAGTCACTTGTTGTTGCGTTTCGATTGATGCATCCATTCCGCCATTCCCTTAATGTGTTCTTGCATCTGTTAGATTTACTGATTGAAAATTCCTTCATGGGGGGACTGTCATTTTAATTTTGCTGATATGTCTTATCTCGATTAAATTAGATGGTAGATGTTTTCCTGTGATTTTGTATTAGATCAAATAAATGTCGATATTAATGGAGTTGGTTAATAAAGCTTTAAGAACATGTTATCAGCAACTCTTTATGCTGAAACTCTGTTTTGTTCCATGTCGCAAGTTAATTTCGCTCAACAGCTGCTGTTTCTTGTATTAGATGGATGCACAATAGAATTCATAAATGTCGATATTGGTTAATTAAGTTTCGAGAACATGTTATCAGCAACTCTTTATGCTGAAACTCTATATTGTTCCATAACACATGTTAGTTTGGCCAGGCTCCTGCTGTTTCTTGTATTAGATAGATGTACAATAGAGTTCATGGTTGATTGGTTGCATTCAGTTCTTGGATGGTCCTGTTCCACCTTTGATATCCTCAGATTTATTCTTATGCCCAAGTATGTGTCTGTTTCTACAACTGATGATACTAAAGGTCTATATTAGGTTTCTATAAATGGATGGTAGGCTTAATTAAGAAGTTACAGAATTGTTCAAATATATGTTCTGTATTTGGATGCATTCTGCAATGGACATCTTAGCTGTAAAATATGCCAATTGTATAGCATGCAAGATTTGTCATTTGTTTTAAGTTTTTCATATATAGAGGAAGAGGAGTATTAGCAGCCCTTTTTACTTGATCCATATTGCTTACTTTTTCAGGTGCACACATGTCATTTAGCTGTATGAATGGGCATGTCTCTATATTCTAGTACCTTATGTAATCTAATGTTAGAACTAACCTCTAAAATATACTAGTTACTGCAGTTATCTCAGTGCTTTTCTTGTATTTTCTAAACAATAGCGTGCTACTTATTTTGTAATCAGTTTGAACTTTATTTTTTTCACTATTAATTGATCTGTACTCCTTTAATTGAATGTTTATCAAGAGCAATGACATGGAACAACAACAACATTGAAAAAAAAAAGAGCAAAAACAAGAAGCTATGATGCATCGAGCTTTTGGGGTTGACTACTAGGATATCTTTTTATTCTTGCTAGTAATTAAACGAAGAACAATTTAATTCTAATTATTGTTCATAACTAAATTTTCTTATGTCTTCTTATACCTATCCTAGCATCATTAATCGTAGTTGACTCACCTCATTCGATCAGACAAAGGTTTAAAATCTTGGTCCAGTGCCGATGCAAGTTGGCAACTGGATTGATACAGTAACAGGAAAGATTGAGTAAAAGGATAGATTGATGTATCAACACCCAGTATGGGTTAGTATCGTTGAGGACCAGAGAGAAAGAGATAGGGAAGGAAATGGAGGAGGAGGTGGAGCAAGTAGAGAAGGTGAAAGAAGAAGATGAAGATGAGGTGGAGGCAGAGGAATAGACAGACTGGTAGGAGGTTATGTCCCTTAGAAGGAGGCAACAATGATGAGGTGGCAGGAGAGAGGAGGAGAAAGAGGCAGAGGGTACAGAGAGATTATACTAAAAAGTGAAAGAAAGGGGTCGAGAGTGTGTGAGGAGAGAAATAATTTTTTTTTTTAAACTGACAGCTATAAGAAGTTGTACAAAAAAAAAAGGCAACCATATCAGATGGTAGGCTTACTGTTCCTCCATTTCAACAGTTAAAATTAGACGGTATATCCAGTAAGGTAACCAAACTGGTAGGATGACCCCTACATTAAACAAAAATGAGCAAGAACCAGTGGTCTGCATACCAGTCCACGTCTGGTCCAACCATGAACTAGTATGATCAGTTTCTTATACCTGGACTAGGACATCTGGAGATCCCCTTTGAACAAGCAATATACCATAAAAATGGCCTTAACTCATTTTCTTTGTAAGTAGGGATAAACATAATTTGTCGGAAATGAAATTACTTCTTTTTCTTCTGATAATCTCACACATCTATTGCAATGTTTTCTTCTCTGCTATAGTACATGTTTCTACACTACTCAGTATTTGATTCATAAAGCATGACTAGCATCACATGATAATTGCACAAATCTTCTACTCAACCACTTCAATCATCTTGCTATTATTCTATGATTCCTGTTATATAATAGATCTAAGATACCTAAAATTTTTTGCTTGGATACTTTTTGTTTATTCGCCTTATCTACACCTCTTAATTTCTCTTTATATGTTTCATATATTCAATATTAATCCTATTTAGTTAAAAACCATTATCTTAGGAGAATTCATGGATGCTTGATGTGAAGTGGTTGAGTTATACAGATCTCGAAGCCTTCATTGCTTGAACTCAACAAGATACTAGTCTTTCTAGTTCATGAATTCTTTGCTTTAGTGCAACAAAGCGACATCGATTATTCTTTGTCATTTCCACATATGGCAACATGTTTCTGGTCATGATTTGTTTTAAACATCTTACGATGATCAATAGTCAGATCTGTTTGTCAAAGTTAGGAGATAAAAGCAGTATATTTTTTGTCGTATTAATTTCTTTCATTGTTTTTCAATTGGCGATTTATTTTCTAACTGACTAATTTATTCCAGCTGATGTTGTTGCGAGTTTTAAACTGCAAAAACCTGTTGGTTTACTAAATTCCAATATCGGAAAACTGCAACTTGACATCTTTGAAGAAATCGGTGTTCCTGATTCCTCGGTACACTTGTTTACTCTACCATGTGTTTTTATGTTTATATTAAAATAGATGTGCTTGTATCTATTGCTTCTATTTAAACAGATAGCTGTAATTTATCTGGAACCTTTGGATGGATCAAATTGGACAAATGTGGTTTTTGGAGTTTGGCCTTATCGAAAGAACTCAACTTTGTCATCAACTGGGCTAAGCATTCTCAGGTCTTCCTTCATGTCCTTGGTCATTCAGCAGTCAACTCTTCACTTGACTACAACACTGTTTGGGAACTCGTCGTTCTTTGAGGTGCTCAAGTTTCCTGGAGGGATCACCATAATACCTCTCCAAAGAGTTTTTCTTTTGCAAAATGTGCAAATGCTTTTCAATTTCACTTTAAACTTTCCTATCTATCAAGTCCAAGATAAAGTCAATGAACTGAAGGACCAGATGAAGGCTGGGCTACTACTAAATTGGAATGAGGTTTGACCACAATGTTCCATTCTTGGCTTTCTTTCATTTGAGAGATTTGTTTCTTTTTCAACTTTTGTCCTTTTCTTTTGGTTTACCTGTTGTTTGTTGCATGATGTCTGTTATCTTGAGTAAATTATTGGAACCATGACAGCTTCCTTCTGAGGATTTTAAAAGTCCTGTAGCATGCATGACAATGAAGAATCAAATATCCTAGATTCTGATTATAAATTTGTCTTAATAAGCTTGGCTCTAGTTCTAAACAGTAATTGTGCTTATTGTTTTACCAGTACAATAACTAGTCCCCAGGTGATTTTATAGGATTGTTTTATCTCTAATAACCATGGTTTGGACAAGATGAGGTCCTGCTAGTAATTTTAGAAAATCTAGTATGACATGTTAGGCAAGGATTGTTGTACCATGCGATGAAGAAAGAGGCTTCACGTCAAGTTAGTGGAGCTGTGCATATGACCGTCCTGTGTAATGCGTTTGCCAACACCTAATATGTGGCGCTGGTTCCACACCGTGTCTAGCCTTCAGGGAATAATGTGGTGGTTCCAGGGGTAAAATTAAAGGAAATATTACTTGCTTCATAAACTGTTACTTTTCTGACACTAATTTTCTCTTTTCGTGTTGCAGAATCTATATGTTCGATTGATAAACTTGGAGGGCACAACAGTTTCTCCTCCAACAATTGTTCAAACATCAATTGTACTTGCAGTTGGGAATCGGCGGCCCTCCCTTCCACGGTGGAAGGAGTTAGCTCACACAATCCAGAACTCTTCTGTAGGAAATCTTGGACTAAATCATACAGTATTTGGTAGAGTAAAGCAAATACGTTTGTCCTCTTTTCTTCAGCATTCCTCAAATAACGGAAGCAATACCAGTTCACCACATCCATCTCCTCAACCAAACCATCATCTGCACCACCATCATCATCACCATAAGCACCATTTTCCTGTGGATAATGCACCTGGTCCTGCTCCTCCTGATACTGCTCCACGACATGGTTATGAAATTTCACCTTCTGGTTGTGGATGTGGATTTTCAAGCAAACCAAAAGGCAAGGGTTATTCAGCTCCAGCTGCTGTGCCTGTTGATGCTCCAAAGCATTCTGCTGCACCAGCAGCTGTTCTGGGGTGTTCTTACAGGCCTGTGGGTGCTCCAATGAGTGCTCAAAATCATTTACTTGCTCCTCGTGCACATGAAAATCCGCCTGTTCCAGCTCCAAGCAGGATTTCAGCATCTCCTTCGCCTGTTGTTTCTTTTATGCATGTGCCACCTCCTAGTAAGAGTGTAAAAGATACTGAGCCTCCAGATCGTTCGCCATCAATTTCACCTGCATCGTATTCATGTGAGTCCCACAAATATGGATCATGTTAGCTTAATATTGAATTTTAACAGTAACTTTTAACATAATTTAAATAACTAACTAAAAAATTTGCTAACGAGAAAATATCAGACATCAAGATCTCGTCTCTAGACAACTTGAAATACTTTGTCATATTTTGAATAAATACTATCTGATTGGAAGTAGGTCGAGAACATGTGGTACTAAGTTTTTGTTGCAATATCATTCTTCCAAAATATTTTCATGATGTGATCCCAAGCTATAATTGGAAAATGGACAGAGTATATGAAAGTAATATTGTTTCTGAGTCCGGCTTATTATATTTTGTTTTCATTTTTATGTACACTTTGATGATCAACTTTATTAAACCAGAGTCATATCACAAATTAAGAAGCATAACGTATCTTTACATTATGATGGTGGCATCAAGTGTTATTTGTCTTTATCTTAAGCTTCCATGTATTCACTCATACAGGCATCATGTATTGTTATGTCTAGCCTTCATGGTCTTTATCATTTCTTCTCATTCGTTGCATAATTCATCTGTCATGCATAAATTGAATATCTGTCCATACATTTGTTTTTATCAGTCAAAAACCTGGGGCCTGATATGGCCTGAATTTTAACTTATTCCAATTAAATCTTTTAGAATAGACACATGTCAATTGATCTCTGTACATATTGTATTCTTGAATCAAATGGTGCCGTGCACTTTCATGTTTCATGCATGCACCACTTCTTTTGTTCATGACTGCAGATGGTCTCATACTTAACGAATGGATTTATTAGTTTGGCCCTGACAAAAATATGTGGTTAAGTGGATGATGGAAATAAACAAAGTATGTTAGTTGTCTTCTCCTGTCGTTATGGTGCTAAATATTGCAGGGAATGGTCAGTTCATTTATCAATAGGTTGGCCTGGTGGGTCAGTATGTTACATGACATGGTGCATATGGTTTTGCAAGTAGAGGCTAAGGTTTATATTCTCATCGAGTAACCATTGCCACTTTAGAAATCCTCCCATTTGTTTGCATTGGGTTTCACCTTCTACATACCCTGACAGATTTAACCCCGCATTGCACATGCTTTGATGTCGCTTTTAGCATCCGTCGACTGTCTTAATAAGCTTGAAACGGTGTCTATGGATACCTTCTTTCAAAGAAGTGTCTAGTCGTCTAGCATGTATTTGTTTAATTAATCACATTATCTTATAGGTTGGTTCTATTTTGTAGCACTGTTTTCCTATTCTTCATATTATCACTAGTTATGCCAATGCTTTTGTTACCAAAAACAAATCATCTAAGTTGTTACCCATGCTATTTCTGTTACATATGACATGTCAAAGTAATTTTCGTTTATGTGCAGCTTCTGGGTCAGGCAAGTCTTTTGCCCATTTGGTCCTCGTGCCGTTGTTGTATTTATCATCGAGTTTGTAATGACGGAGGATAGCTCTTGCTTTTGTGGAACGGAATCGGACCACTCGGTCTACAAGAAGCTCAGAAAGTGGGCCGCAGCGTGTGATACGAGACCAGAAATCACCATGTGGATGTCACACAGACTGCGCCATGTATTCAAATGGTAGCTCTTATTAATGTATATATATATATATATATGGATAAACGGAGTTGACAAATATGTTCTCCGGTCAAAGCCACGGAGGTGGCAGGCCATGGTTAGGTACGTTGTTTTGCTGCTATGTACTATTCCCATGAAGTTAAGAAATGTAATTTTCTCCTAATAATTTCTCATATGTTCCCATATTGTTGGATGTCAAAGTGTTGGACCTCTTTGGAGGCAGCATACATGAACTAAAATGAGTGTTTTTTTTTTATTTGATTTGGTTTTTGATAATTTGATGTGATTAAAGGCAAAGGATGTTTCCCTTTTGGTCGAGTTCATGGATAAATTGACTATGGGGTTATAAACCCATGCCAAAACTGCTATAATTTGAAGATATGGGCTTATGTGAAAGTGGATTTCTTTTGTCCATGTGAATTATTTTCGGGCAATTTCTAATGTATGGTGATGTATTTTCTAATGCATATAGATTATTAGTGTCAAAATTAGTTATATCTTTAAGATCGTATCTATCTAAGAGGAGGAGTAGGATATTCCTTCAGAATAATTCCCTCAAGATACGTCTCTTGCTCAAGATTGTGTGCGCTAAGTCCAGTCGATATGAGGCTCGATATCAGAGGTGAAGGAAAAGCTTTAAATCTCCGAGCATACACGGTAAAGATAATGATAAATGAAAATAGGGTGATGGTAATGATCGTAATAATAATGGAATTGATAATAAAAATGATAATCATAATAGTAATCTAATAGTAATGATAACGAAACTAGCAATTGTAATTGTAATAGTCGTAATGTCATACCGAAAATGATAATGGTCCTAATCATAATGGTGACAGGAATAGTATTAAAAATCATAATGATAATGATAATAATATTGATAATGGCAATCATAATCAGAACGATAGCAATAATAATACTGAATCATAAAAAAAAAATCTTAGTGGCAATGGTAATTATAATGGCGATGTTAATGAAAATTATAATGATAATAGTTTGTCAAGCGTTAAGCATTATATGACTATGATTTGCAACATCAAAATAAAAAAAAAACTAGAAGCTAATTACTTCTTACTCCTTCTGGTTAGCTACCTTTAGCATATCAAATTTTATACTTTAAAAGATTACATTGGTATTCCCATAATTATAAAAATGAAACATCTATATTTATTTATCCTAACGACGTCAATTTTCACAATGAAAACACGAAAACAAAAGTTAAAAATGTTAATTTAACATTCTAATGGTAATGGATAGCATCGGTGGTAGCGACAACGTCACTAGCATCAATGCCGATGCAGTTGCCAAGCAACACTTTTACCACTCTGCATCTGTGTTGGTGCTCTGTCGTAGCAGAATCAAAATCCACTATCGAAGCCATTGCAAAGATTTGTCGCTTATTAAAGCAATACCTGGAGATGCATGCCCCCTCATCGGCGTCGTGCCCCTCTTTGTTGCCCGCCTCCTCAACCACCACCACTCGTCTGCGGCCTAGGAGAGTGTCGTCGTTGCCCTCCCTAACATCTCCATCTTCGCTCGTGAGATACTCATGTGTACTCTAGGCATCCTTAACACCCTGGTGGATCTGGGAGAGGGGGCGAAGGCATCTTTAGATCCTGCTTCAATAGATGATGGATCTTCACGATAGTTTCAACAATGACCTTTGATTTCGTGATGACAAAGTGTCAACATAAATATATAGTGACGAAAGAATCGCTTGGCAATTACATCAGTGTGAATACAACGACGCCATCATTCGTCACCACCAACATAATCCACCATCATCAGAATATTAAATTTATTTTTTTTATTTTTTATTTTTATATTTTCATTGATAAAACTAACATCATTAGAATAAATAAATCTAGATGTTTCACTTGTAATTATAGAGATATGAATATAATTTTTTTAAAACTAACTATATGAGATAATATATAATTAACTCAAAAACTACCAACCTACTTGGGACAATAATCTTCTGAAAGGACGTTGAGAAGAGTAGACAACATTAAACTGCCACAATACAAGATTAATGAAAGAAGATGCACCAGCTTTAATTAACTTACAAATCAGTGAATCAAATAAGCAAGGAAACCTCTATTTTTCAATAACCAAAAGCTGCTAAAGAAAAAGACAAGAGTTAAGTTAAATGCAATTGAAAGGATATAAATGGGCATCAGCTCCTGTCCATTTCTAATACAAGCCAGTAATACAAGAAGGAAGGCAAAAGTCCATTTCGACCCAAGACAAATCAAGACTGCATAGATTCACCTTCTTCACCCACACTGGGCACTTCATTAAACATGTACTGGTTCTGATATTCCATCAGATACTGCGTGGATCTCTTCACATCAAGAAACAACTGGTAAACTCTGCTTATGTCTTCCATCTCAACCATCTTTCCCTTGCGCTTCAGAGAAACCAGTGCAGCCGATGTGATTAGGTGGATGGCATATCTCAGGGATGTCTCGACCCCAATCTTTGTTAGCAGGAGCTTTGCGTCCTTGGACATCTCAACCTCTTCTTCTTCACACCTGATTTCAATAATCTTGCCAATTTCTTCCTCTGTATATGGCTGAGTAGTTACGATGAGGAGGCGATCTAAGAAATCGGCAGGAATTCCATGAGGTGATCGGTAGTTGGTTCCACGGATTGTAGTGATCCCGCGATTTGTTGCAATGACCAGTATTGGAGCCATCTCATTCTCCAATGCTCGGTTGAGAAAGGAGAAGCACTCAATGTCCAGCATATGAACCTCATCAATGAACAGGACACCGGGTATGATTTCAGCCTTTCCTTCCTCTTTCCACTCTGAAACCTTCGAATCAATCTGTTCTCTCACTTCAGATCGGATTTCACCAGTGTCGCCAGTGAAAAGTGCAAGAAAACCCTGCGTTCTGAAGTTCATGCCATAGCATGTTATAAAGAGAATGCTTAAGAATAAGCAGAAGAAGAAAATCTAGATAATATTGCGATCAGAGTTGGATGTAAGACTGGCTGGAAGTCCAAGCCTAATTCTACTAATCCACTAAACAATCTGAGAGACTTTTCACAAGTATTGCTAAGAATGTACAAATAGAACACATGATACAATTGGTGTAAAAAAAAAAAACCACTAGCATATTTATAATCTGCTCAAGCTCTCATTAGGATCCAAATGTTTTGTACTTCCAGAAATTGTTAAGAGTGTAAAGAATTTCAGTTCCATCATAATACTATATGTGCAAGAAGGCAGACTTACCAAATGCACAAGAGGAGAGACCTGATACCAAATACATGAGATGGTTTAAGTTGCACAAGGTAAACAAGTTACTAACTTATTTGGACATCATGCCAAGTAAGCTCATAATGACAGACCTATGCTCAAGAAAGGAGCCTTTTGTTGCTTATTATGAAAGTTCTGTTGCTGGGTCCCTATTGCCGTTTCCCTTCTTTAAATTGTCTTGATGCCTATAGGGTGGATGTTCCTCAGATAGTTCCATGTGACTAACCTGAACAAGAGGGTACTGATAGCATATCGTGGACACGTGAGATATAGCATCTGCTTGTGGATTTAAGAGTTTAACACATCCATCACATGAATTAAGCACTGAGTTTGATGCTAAAGTTATCCAGCGGCATTGATTACCTCAAGTAAACTATACCACTCGTGTGTTCATACATATACATATATGCACATGTGCGTGCATGTCTGCATACTTTCGTGTGTGCATCTGCATATGTCAATGGTCATGTTTGTGTCTGATTTTGTATGTGTCACTGACAAGGGCCAAGTAACATTGACAGGCTATAGAATATTAACCATCAGCAACCACTTCCCAACTATCATTACGCTTATATCAAGCTTCTATGTACACCAAAGCATCTAGACCAATGTTTGTAACTTTCTTTACTGTCCAATGAGTTGCATAAATATGCTGCTTGCCAACTGATGTCAGATAATATCATAATGACACCACTGGCACTTTCACATCAAAGTACTTTGACTTCATTTACTAAAAATATGCTTATTTTTGCCATTTATATTTGACTCATTGTGTTAATTTGAAAATGATCATACTAGTGAATCCTTAATTCTTGAACTACAAATACTCTAAAGGCGTACCATTATTTAACATCACTAAACTATTAAGCAAATGATCAAATGTTGAAATGCTCTACCACCAAATTTTTTTTCATATATACAGTGATCAAGGCAAAGTACGACAGTATTAAACAAATCAGTGATGCAACATCTTTATTTTAAGTAAATCCTCCTACAACATTGCAATTAATAGATATAGCACCATGATAGCTACACTAAAAAATAATAATAGGCAAAGTTAGTATTCACACAGGAATGAAATCTCAGGTGGCATGGAAATCACCAGTATTTACCAGTCCGACCGGCAAACGATACTTGAAATAAGATCGACCGATAGGTTTAGCTTGGTATAAGACATACTGAGCAAATTCGACTGTTACCGACTGGTACAAATTGATAATGGTCAGATTTCGACTGACACTAGCCCTCAAAGGTCAAATTGACTTCAAGTTTGGCAGTTGGGATCTCCTTAGGGCTTATATAAGCCCCTTTGACCGACTCCCTACCTCCTCTCTCACCGTACTCACACTCACACTTTTTCTTGAGTTTAGACTTAAATGTGTATAATCTCCCTAATTGGCGACCAGTGGACACTGATTTGCATAAAGACTTCACTGAATATTTTATGCATCATACTCGAAAGGAAATAAAAATATCTACTATTTTCATCTCATTAATTCTAAATAATTATTGAAGCTGCTACAACCTCTGGGACAGTGCAATGGCTTATGTTCCTTGATTAATGGTATTATGCATTTTGGACAATGGCGGTATTTTATCTGAATTACTGATGTTAGGGTCGAATGTAAGAAATGACATTCACAGTTTTATAGATAAAAATAACTAAATAAGAATAAAGTACAAGTTAGACATTCCTACTCCACAGTACATTAAAGAAAACCTTGAAACAAGCAATTGAACAAAAAATCATATTCATCAAGTTGACAGCTTTTAGGTTATCTACTGCCCTTTTTGTTGCAGCATTAAACATATAGCTAACAACTCAACAAAAGTGAGATATATTAGCTACTGCAGTAAGTGACAAAATAAAGTGGCTTCGCATGCAACATGACACAAAATAGCGAACCAACTAAATGCACTCCCCTCACAACATGAACCACGCTAATTTGTCATGTACCTCTGCATCTGAACTTTAGATGAAAAGTTCCAGATTCTAGTTCACTGTAGTTCTAATCAGATCATTTAATCTGAACTTATGAACGTGCACTTCAACACCTTTCAATAATTAAATATTAAATAGTACAAATACTAGATATGGAAGAAGCAGAAGTTAAGAATAAAAGAATATCAGTTCAAATGACCCAAACAGACCATCGTCAAGAATAACACTATGACTAAATCTGTTTTCTTATAAAGTGAAGCTAAAATTACAAATTGCACTTCAACACTGGAACAATTTCTAGCTCTAGTATCAACCTGTGGAAGGAACCTCACCTCCCTATTAAACTTGCATTATTTCTTTCATATCTCAAGCTCTGAGTGGACTATCTAATTTGGAAATCTTTTTTAATTTTACAATGGTCCTAGTAGGCCCATTGTTCTCAGTAAACATCAAATTCTAATGAGAAAAAGAAAAAGTTTTTTATATCACTAACAATATAAAAGTAAATTAAGGTAAATTCCTATAAGCAAATAAAAAACACGCAAACACCTTAGCAGGAACTCAGTTCATATGTCATCTTTATTTGAGACCCATGGTGAAAATCTTTCTTCACAAAGGAACAAGGCAAAACATAAAGTGTATAAAGTTCAGAAAAGGCATTCTCCAGGAATCCAATAATGGCAGCACTCATGGAATCTAAGAAGATGATATTTTACACTAATGTAATATCAAAAACGGAAGCATATGACAAACTAAAAATATGGACAGAGAGGGCAATCCTATACCTGCTGTTGATGACATCGATCTCATGGAGGGTGACACAATGCACAACCTCCTTCCTCTTTTGCAGCTCTCCTTCTGGGCACCTTACAAACTTTGTGCTTGGGCCAGTGGCATCATAGTCCCTCGACCGTGTGATTGATCGACCAAGCTTAATGACCTTTCCAGATGCCCTATCCAGTGATATCACGTCCCCACTCTGAACCTTCTCCCTACCCAGAGCTTCTATCATCTTCCCTCCAAGCTCGTAGACCGTCTCCATATCAGTAGTCTTCAGGGTCAATTTTCCGGTCTTTGAAGAGGACTGGCCAGCAGACGCCCCAGCGCCGGCGGCAGGTCGGTCGATGGAGATCTCGACGACCTCGCCCTCGATGATCTCGGCCTCCTCCTTAATGCGTACGCCAATAGCCTTGCGGAAAGCCTGGGTGAGGGCCTCGGTCTTGGACATCTCGAGGGAGAAGATCTCGGAAGCAGAGACGGCGGCGAAGGGGGTCTCGGCGCCGAGGGACTTAGCGAGGCCCATGGCGACGGCGGTCTTCCCGGTGCCGGGCTGACCGGCGAGGAGGATGGCTCGGCCAGCGATCTTGCCTTCCTTGATGAGGCTGAGGATCAGGCCGGCGGCCTTGCGGGCGGCGCACTGGCCCACCATGCCCTCCGACACGGCACGAGCCTCGAGCGCCGCGTCGAGGCCGAGCCCTCGGATGTGGGAGTGCGCCCCTATGCGCTCGATCCGCGTCAGGTCGCGCGCCTCCGATAGCTTCTTGAGCTCCGCCATCGACGACGATCCGGAGAAACAACGATTAGGGTTTTTTAGCTGCGAGGCGACCGCTAGGCCGAGGGTTTTAAGCCTCTTTGGGTTATTTGCATATGAAACTTACGAACTCACATGAAACCGGGCGAGTTCCCTTTATATATATATACAAAATACCCAGTTTTTTCTTTTATTTATTTATTTATTTATTAGCATTTCATTTTCGATTTATTTTCGTAAAACAGTCTTTTATTAAAAATAAAATAAAATAAAATAAAGGTTAGGATGAGATGAGGTGACGGGTGAGAAGCAAAAACGATTGATAGAGTGAATGCAAGAGATAATTTTATCTATCTTTTAGAAACTAACTAACTGTTGTTTTGTGAGAATAAATAAAAGAAAAGTTAGATAAAATGTGAAAAGGGTTTTTTTAGAGAAATTTATTTCAGAAAACCCCCTATTTTATTTTTTTAATTTTGAAGGTCTTAACATATTTTCGAAATATCATACTTACTCCTTTCCTCTAAATTTAATATATTATATGTATCCTTCCAATTAAATATTATATATTTATCCTTTTAAGCAATCAATATAAACCTGCGACTATCTTGATTTTGAACAATCTAATCAAACTCAATATTAAAAAAAAATCCTATATGTATAAAACCATTCTCATTAAGAAAAAGTATTTAAATTTTCAAGTAACTAAAATATACCTTATCAAATTCACTAATTATTTTATTTTTTTCTTTTTCAAACTTAAATTTAAAGGAATAATTTAAATACTAAAAACAAAAAAGAATATGTATCTTCTTAAAAAAAATTAAAAATAAAAATATTATATTAAAATGACATATATGATGTTCATAATCAGATCTAAGACATATTATTTGTGTAATAATATTCTAATCAATTCGAATATCTCAATATTTTTTTTAAAAATATATTACTGTATCATTTCATTGCTAAGAAATGAAAAGGTGCAACAAGATTAGTAAAACATTGACTTGAGAATCTATTACCCCAAAGCTAACTCTGTGTTTGTTATCTTATTTAGTTGTCTAGTTAAGTAGCAAAATTTTGAGATAAGATATTGACTCAATATGTGTTATCTTATTTAACTAGGGGCTGCAATACCGAATTGTACCATCTGGTATGGGCGATACGTATCGGTTCGATAGGCTATCGGTATGCGGATCGTCTGTTACCAGTACGATCGATTTTTAACTGTAGCAGTGACTGTAGCACTGCTACAATGCTCAGTACACCTTGGTGTACCGTTCGGTACACTGTACCGTATCGTATCGAGTCTAGATCGAAACACAAGTACAGTATAGTATTATTGTGAACCTTGATTAAAATAACCCATTGGCTAAGTGATAGTTTCAGTGTGCCACCCAGTGATGAGATGATATGCAATTTTGTCACCCCTGATTGCCCAAACATTTAGATTGGGTTCAAGATAACAACACTGTGCTTGCAACTCCAAGTCAAAATAGATCCATCAGGATGTTCTAAAATGTAGTCTGAGCCCACTAGCTGACTTCCAAGTGGCCAGTGGCTGAACATTATGTATGTAGCTTGAGTTCAAAGCTCCCTGTGAAACCCCTCAGGCTTTCCTTTTGTAGCATGAGGAACAACTCTGAAAAAGATGGATATTATATTGGACCAGTGGTTAGTTTTTTATTAGGTAAGATTTTATATAGTAAAAATATTTATTAGCTAATTTAATTGATAAAACTTCAATTTAATCTCAGACTTTCTTTCTTTTCGAGGTATAATTAAAGAGAGGATAAGATAAAAAGAAAAAAAGAAAAAAAAAGAGAAGATGGAATGATTCGATTAATCAGTTTAACATAAAGTGAAGTAATATCGAAAGTATATTTATTTATTTAAGAAAAAAATTCATTTGTAGTTTTTCAACGGAAGGATGTCATATGATAAAATGAATTAATGGCGACTTTTCTCGGTAAAAAAAATCACCTGAGAAGTGATAACCGAGCGAGAGATCTCCTCCGCCTGGGGAGTCGTCCCGAGTTTGGACCAGCCAATGAAGGCTGGCAATGAAGATCTCAGCGACTGCAAAGACGACTTCGACCGGATAGGATACCAGAAAGCAATTTGCGAGCTCACGTCGGGGGCCAGAGAAAGCGACGCTTGAACTGCAATCTTCCGTCAGTCCACAGCAACAACTGCGTTGCCTCCGCCACCCTACTTTAGCCTGAAGCCAAAGGGAGATCGGAGGAGGCGGAGGCGGAGGCGGAGGCCAACGCCATTCTTTGATCTGTCGGTAGATCTGCGAGATCTTCGGCCTCAGTCCCATCTCCGCTAAGCAGGCAGTTCCGTCCGATTCGTACCCAATCGGACCGAGTCAAATGCTGGTCCAAGACCGGTCCGGCCCTAAGCCTCCCAAGCCCCTTTCCTCGCCGCTTCCCGCTTCCGACCGTGACCACCACCGCCGCCGCCTCGTGCCTGCCAAAAGCCTCGACTTCTCCACCTGGGCGTCCGACAACCTCTACAAGATCCTTGCCGTCTGCTTCCTCGTCGCCACCGTCGCCGCCATTTTCTTCCTCAGAAGCGCCGGTGACACCGCCGCTCTCCTCTGCTTCGAGAAGACCACCCATTCCGCTTCGTCCGCCGCTTCCCGGATCATCTATCCCCAGATATCATGGAACTCCGTTCCCCCGATCAAGCCCCTCGATCCCTCCGCCTCGCCCTATGCCTCCTTCCGCTCCGACCGGTGGATCATCGTCTCCGTGTCCGCCTACCCGACCGGCTCCCTCCGCGCCCTCGCCAGGATCAAGGGCTGGCAGCTCCTCGCCGTGGGCAACTCCGCCACGCCCTCCGACTGGTCCCTCAAAGGCGCCATCTTCCTCTCCCTGGATCAGCAGGCCAGACTTGGCTTCCGCACCGTTGACTATCTCCCTTACAACTCTCACGTCCGCAAGTCTGTCGGCTACCTCTTCGCCATCCAACACGGCGCCAAAGTGATCTTCGATGCGGATGACCGCGCCGAGGTCCTTGGCGGCGACCTCGGAAAACACTTCGATCTGGACCTTGTGGGCGAGGCTGCTGCTGCCGCTCCGAAGCACCCTATCCTCCTACAGTACAGTCATGCAGAACCCAATCGGACGGTGGTGAACCCTTACGTCCACTTCGGGCAGAGGTCCGTCTGGCCAAGGGGGCTGCCGCTGGAAAATGTCGGCGACTTCGGGCACGAGGAGTTCTACACCGAGGTGTACAGTGGCCGGCAGTTCATCCAGCAGGGCCTCTCCAATGGTCTCCCCGACGTGGATTCCGTTTTCTACTTCACCCGCAAGTCCTCGGACTTGGAGTCGTTCGACATCCGTTTCGACGAGGACGCCCCCAAGCTTGCTCTGCCCCAGGGCCTCATGGTGCCTGTCAACTCGTTCAACACCATCTTCCACGCACAAGCATTCTGGGGCTTCATGCTCCCCGTCTCTGTGAGCTCGATGGCTTCGGATGTGCTCAGGGGCTATTGGGCGCAGAGGATGCTGTGGGAGATCGGCGGATTCGTGGCCGTCTATCCGCCGACCATCCACCGGGTGGACGAGGCACAGTCGTATCCTTTCGCTGAAGAGAAAGACCTCCATGTGAATGTTGGCCGTCTCATCAAGTTTTTGGTATCCTGGAGATCGAGCAAACAAACACTGTTCGAGAGGATTTTGCATTTGAGCTATGTGATGGCAGAGGAAGGTTTTTGGACAGAGCAGGATGTACAGTTCACGGCTGCATGGCTACAGGACTTGCTCGCCATTGGATACCAGCAGCCAAGGCTGATGTCCTTGGAGTTGGACCGACCTCGAGCAAATATTGGGCATGGAGATACAAGGGAGTTCATTCCCAAGAAGCTATCATCTGTGCACCTTGGTGTGGATGAGGCCGGCACAGTAAACTACGAGATTGGGAACCTTATAAGGTGGAGAAAGCACTTGGGAAACATTGTTCTTATCATGTATTGCAGTGCGTCTGTGGATCGTACTGCTCTAGAGTGGAGATTGCTCTATGGTAGGATATTCAAAACAGTGATAATTCTATCAGAACAGAGCAACCCAGATCTTGCTGTGGAATATGGTCAGTTAGCTGAAGCGTACAAGTGAGTTCTACTTCTACCATACTAATTTTATCTTATTTTTTGTATTAAACATAAAATGTTAAACAGCAACATAGCTAGTTACCTTCATCTTACTAGCACTTTCTCAATTTGAATGAGCAACAATTTGAGCTCGATGTCTTTTCTTTTTTGCTTTTAAAATTATAGATCATGGCTGCAAATTCCTCCATTCTTTTATGCTTGTCACTTGTTTATGATTTTGTCAGCTAATGTGTCATTCGAATTAGTAGCATCTTTATCATGTTACTAATCAAGACTTCTTTAGAACTTGACATGGATCCACCTCCAACTCTAACATGACAATCCTTCTAGTGGAAATTGTTGCTAATAAGGTATAATGTATAATTTAACTTGTAAGTCTACCTTCACAAGTATTCCAACTATATATTGGTAGTATGTGTAGCATGTAGTCACTCCAATACATTTAGAAGCTTCTTACGCATGTATTTTGACATATGGGATACAATTAATCTTAAAAACATATTTTGATTAGGTTATTGAGCCAAAAGAAAAACAACTAAAATTTAGGATTTTGATTAGATTTAATCGGCCCAGAACTTGTTCTGTTGGTCAACCATTACCCAACCATGCTAATACGTAGGATGGTCCAGTATTTGTACCATGCTGGTCTGGCCATCAATTAGTATTGGTGCTGGTCCAGGATTTTGGTCCTTGCTTAGAGATGAAGTGCAATTGTAATACTCTTTATAGCATGGGTAAGTCTTCATAAAAATGGCAGATCATTAACCAATGGTTTAAACCAGCTTCATATGATAATTCTAGCCAAGAATAGTTTGTCTTGCAACTTCATAGTGTTCTTCTTAACTATTCTCTTGGAATATATGATTAGAGCTTCTGTTCTTTTGGTTGGTTTACAAGAATCCTTTATCACTGTGTGACAATCATAGCATGATATCATGGCATCTTATAATTTCCCATGTGCAACTGTAGAATACAGTCAGTCATCTTTCTATTCATTTTTACATTACAGAATTATCTAAGGTAATTGGTTTTTGGAAATTCCTATGCCATCAGAATAACCTGGGGCCTTGGTAGTACATAAATACATCAGCAATGCCATAGCATCATACATGTATTTTTGCACTGAAATGCCCCATTATCTTAGACTTCTGGCAAACTTTTTTGTTTGTATTCTTAACCTTAAACAAGATTACTTGTTGTGATATCTTGAAATAATAATCTATTATGTAAGCCAAAAGTCTAGACCTGTAAACTTATCTATTGTGGTGCTTGGTTTATATTGATGATTTTCTTCTCCTCTAGTAAAGTTTTTCCCTTTCTCCTTTCTTTGATGTCTTGATCCGTACTGTGTGATTATCAAATAGGTACTTGCCCAAGGTGTTTAAAAAATTCCAAGATGCAGAAGGATTTCTCTTCCTTCAAGATGACATGGTTCTTAACTATTGGAACCTGCTTCAAGCTGACAAGACGAAGCTTTGGATAACAAACAAGGTAATGATCTCTTTCAATTTGTTTCCCTTTGTTTGTTATGTTCTCGAGGGATGACATATCAACTGGACTTGCCTATGCTACCTTCAGGTCCCTGAGTCATGGGTATTGGTTTCTACCGAAGGAAATGTCTCAGAATGGCATCTAAATCAAGGAAATTTAGTCAAGAAAATTGTCGACAACTTCCCAGTTCATTTTCAGACAAGTTACAAAAAAAGTACCACCGATGGAAGGCTCATCATCTGCAGTAGCGAGATATTCTATGTTCCTCAAAGACTCGTTACAGATTTCATCGATCTTGTGGGAATCGTTGGAGATCTACAAATTCATCACAAAATTGCTGTCCCAATGTTTTTTCTGGCAATGGATGCACTGGAGAATCTCGACTCAAGTGCTCTTGCCACGGTTGTTTACAGAACAAACCTGATGGCTAATGATTCGATCACGAGCTATTATACTGCTCAGGTTCCTGCTGTTTATCCACTGAAGGTGCAGAATGAGAATGATTTCGTAAAACTAGTAAGACTCATGGCTTCAGGTGACCCCCTTTTGCTAGAGCTGGTATGATCTATGGGGGTGGTTGGAGGATGGCTAAAGAGAACAGTGCTGCTTGTGTATGTTGTTCTGCCCTTTTTCTGTTCTTTTTTCCTTTTTTCTTCTGTGTTGTAATATTAATTTACCGACAACTTACTGCTCCTTTCAGTAACTCAATTTCTGAATCCACGGTGAAGAATCTTGTGGACTACAAGAGAGAGAGATATATATGATGAAACTGCTCGCTTCACATGAATGCCGATAACAATTTAGATCATGTAACGTATTCTATAATAACAGCTCACTTTTTTTTGCCAGTGCTTTGTAAAATTCCTATCATATTCCTGATGGTGCTTTTTTGACTGAATTGTGTTTCTGTGGTCAACCCCATCTCAGGGGGAAAACTGTGGTCAACATGATCAGGATATTTCTAAAAACGTTTAAAACATCAAATATATATTTGAAGGTTGACCAGACGATGATTTGATGGTTTCAAACTGAATTGAAATCAGGTTCTGATAGACTGAATTCCGAACCAATTGTATAGAGAAAAAAATTTCTCTATACAAGTTTGAAACTTTGTACCGGAGATTCTTTCGGTATGATACTAAGTGGTACATTTCGATATATATATATATATATATATACACAAAAAAAAGGATGATTATCTCATCGTCAATGATTCTTCTCCTTGCGTAGACGAGGAGAAGTCACTGATAACACTGAGGCCTCATCGTCTTATATGAGGAGGGAGTGCGACGCTGAAGATATATATATATATATATACACACAAAAAAAAAGGGTGATTAACTCATCGTTAAGGATTCTTCTCCTTGCGCAGACGAGGAGAAGTCACTGATGACACTGAGGCCTCATCGTCTCATATGAGGAGGGAGTGCGACGCTGAAGATATATATATATATATACACACAAAAAAAAAGGGTGATTAATATATATACATATATATACATATATATACATATATATATACATATATATACATATATTTATACATATATATATATATACATATATATATATACACACAAAAAAAAAAAAGGGTGATTATCTCATCGTCAAGGATTCTTCTCCTTGCGAAGACGAGGAGAAGTCACTGATGACACCGAGGCCTCATCGTCTCATATGAGGAGGGAGTGCGGCGCTAGATCTTCAGGTTCTCTTATTTCTTCTCCTTTGGTTAATACCACCTGGTAACGAGCGATGACAACTGATTTAAGATGGTAACAAGGCGGAAACAGCACTAATTGACTATACCGCCCAGTAACGAGTGGTCTGCGTATTAATATACTGGCGGATTGGTATGTACCACTCGATATCGACAGTATTATTCGAAACTAAAATCGTTATCCGAAACCAAAACGGACTAAAACCGATTTGATTTTGCTTCCAAATTTGGTAGAATCTGAGTCGCCGATTCTGAAACTATGATCAAGTCTATTTGAAAGCAATCAAAATTAGCAACAGATCCAATTAAAGAAAAATGTAGGCTAAACCTTACTTCAACATGTAAATAGGACACCACTCAAGCTTAAAAACAAGAGTCAGCCTTATACATATAAAGCTAAACCAGGCTACACGTTAGACTCAACGCCTCCTCTCCATCTTAAAGCTTTAGATTCCAACAAAGAAGAAAATTAAATTAATGATCAGTGATACGGAATTTAGTTTGGTTCAAACTACATTGCTTAAACTGTTGAAATAACAACATAATATTCATTATCATAAAAACCAACTTGATGCTCGAAACTAAATCTGAAAACAGTGATGTGCCATTGTGGTCGTCTGATCTTATAATCCCTATTTACATCTCATTCACTTGCCTCATTAACAAGAAACATGTAAATCATCCATAAACTGTCATCTATGTAGCATGGCATATATATATACATTCATTTTTTATCAGGAAGAATCAAATCATTAACAATAATTACAGGAACCTAACAATTGAATCACTTACCATATCAGCTCATGATGGAGACACCTTTAACAATAGCCTCATTTACTGTTCATAATCCAGATCATTGAAAATTCATGGCTGGAATGAGTGAATTAACTTGACAGCCATACTGATGCAATAGAGATACCACCTGATACAGCTTACAATGCAATGGATATCCTTCATTATATTTTGTTAATTGTGATAATCAAGATAGACCATGCTGGAAATGAATGGCAGTAACAAATTGGCAACCAGGAATTCATGTGTAGCACCATTAGATTAGAGAATAGGGCTTCAAGGCAAGATAATGATAGTACAATTAAACAAAAAAAATGGAGATTAAAAGAGAAGATCAATTCATAAGCATACTCGGTAAGGACAACCCAAAATGAATAACAAGGACTAACTGCTGGATTCATACAGTAATATATAAACTTTTCCATGTATTTTTGATGTAGCATGTTCAAACTCATGCCTACAAAGAACCTGCAGCAAGAAAACTAGATAATGCAATGGCAAGATGCACAAAGAAAATGCAAAATCCAGATTAACACTAGAAACATACTCCATCCAAGAATTACAGATGTCATTTTATGAGGCAACCTTCAGGATCACTTGTGTGACAACAAAATGGTGTACAAAAACCTGAGTCTCCAATTCATGCCGGAGATTACATAAACATGGGCTAGTTTCAGCCATGTGCTGGCCGGCCTTGGTAAAATAAATAGATGGCAGCTAGGACATGGGCTAATTACAAATTATCCCATGTAATTAGTTATCTTTAGCATCTCGGTCCCTACATTCTCAAAAGTTATATTAGAATCTCTATACTTATGAAAATGAAACATTTAATCCCGTTTCTCCTCACGTCATCGACTCAGTTGACAAAAATACCATAAGTGCTCAGTGGTAAACCCTACGGTATTTTTGTCAATAAAGTTGACGGCGTGAGGAGAAATGGGGTTAAATGTTTTACTTTCATAAGTATAGGGATCCCAATATAACTTTTAAAGATATAAGGACTAGAATGCTAAAGATAACTAATTATAAGGAGGAATTCATAATTAGCCCCTAGGACACTTCCAACAAGTGCTTGCCACTATGGTGTCCTTGGATGGGCATGTGGCAGCCAACTCAGTGCTTGCAGAGACCTAATTTAAGTTGGACTCAAGGAACACTGACCCAGACATCTAGTTTAGGATTGAACTGAAAAATAATTAGGATTCATTAGGCAGACATGGTCTGATCCTATGGTGCAGAGGATTTCATACGGAATGAACCCTAGTTGTAGTATGAGTGCTCAAAACTGGTCTAAAACCTTCATGACACACGCAAAGGAAGAAGTCCTGTTAGGCCTCAAAGTCATCCAAAGGCCAAAGGCAGCAACTAGACTTGGTTTTATATTAAGTAGATTGGCTCAAGTTAGAGATTGGCAAGCCTCCAACCCACTAAAGAAAAGAGCAACCAGATTTGTGGCGATTGGCGACCACTTTCATTAAAAATATATATATGGTTCACCTAGCCCTGTGGCTCACTTGTCATGGTCACAAGAAGAAAATAAAGAACAGAACAGGTCTTGAAAGGGCCAAAAAAACTATGCTTCAGCAGCAGCAGTGAATGGAGGAATTAGGTGATCGATTCCAGTCCTTAACAGAAAAATGTCTAGTTAGAAGACCTATTTTAACAAGTTACGGCTATTGATATGATAAAATGCTTCAGGAAATTAATGTAACCTTTGTTAAGTAGGTATCAAGGCACCAGTAACCTATAAATATGAACACCGTAAACCAAAGAGGCACATTGGATGATTGTTATCTTTCTTTATACACCAGATATCTAGTTCAATTAGCTTAATTTCTCTCTCTCATAGTGGATCAAATCATATCATGCCATCAATAGAAACTATCAATCTGTTTTCTCAATGATAAAAAAGGTTCATAAACAAACAAAGATTACTCTAAGTACCAAATCAAGAAATTAAAAAGATCAACTTTGAGAATTCTAAAGGTTTCGATGTAACTACGAGTCATTGGAATCATATGGTCATAGAAGCCTGGAAGGTAAGTCTGGCATGTATATAGATCATGAGCACAGAGAGAAAAGCATGATGCTAAATTCAAGTCAAATTAAAATGGGTTAATTCCATGTACTTAAGAAGAAACCAAAAGAAATATTTCCACTTCTACTCAAGAAATGCATGAATTAGCTACAGTCAACAAGAATGATAGTTATAGGTAACATAACTATCTAAATTACAAACAACTACAAAAGAAGTTTCCATTATGAAATTATATTGTGCATGATAAACCAAATTAGCAAGATCTGCAGAAAGGAAAACCACCAAGTACAATGCACATACAAAAGAATAATTCCTACTCTATGCAACATTAGACAAGTTACGACAGAAATAATAATTTGTTTCACCCTAGAAAAGGAAAACTGTTCATTCGACAATAGCACAAATAAACCATAACAAACCCAAGTGGTGGTCATAGGAGATCTCTGCTTCAATCATGAGCCCTCTCATTAATAGCATCAATCTCATTAAATCTCGAAAATGATTTCAATGGTTCCTTTGTCAAAGATCCATTCCTCCTCAATTGCAAAATTGCATCACTGCCATGGAAATCATGAATGACTCGCAGAGTCCTTGCCCTGCTTAGAGTAGGACTATTGTTACTAGTCACACCGGCTGCCAACGTTTTAATTAGCTCTCGATCAGGCTGAGCCATGAGATCCAACAGATTTGTACTTCCTCTTGTGTTCTCAAAGAGCACCCTCCTTGCGTTCCTCAAAGAACGAGACTCCTTTATAATCAAAGGGGGCTTCTTCACATTAACAGCCATGTCTCGATCCTTGTCAAGTGGCTCATCCTCTCGATGAAACCTTGAATCTGAAGCTGGACTCCGGTCCCGATTGATACTAGTAGAATTCAGCTTCGTCAAGGGCCTCTCCACGTCCACCACCGAGCATGGGTTTCCGACCGAGAGTCCAGTCCAAGCTCTCGACAGCACTGTCTTGCTCAACACATTGAGTTGCTCCACGACCTCCTCCATGGATGGCCGCATTTCCTTGTATGACCGCACGCAGCTGGCAGCCAGTGACGCAAGCTGCCTCCTCGCCACTGGGTCCTTGGGCGGCCCAATCCTTGGATCAAAAAGCGTTGAGACCTTCCCCTTTCTCAACAAGGGGACGGCCCACTCCACGACCGACGGCGGGGAGTGGGCAACATCGATTGCCTTCCGGCCGCTCATGATCTCCAGAAGTAAGATCCCGAAGCTAAATACGTCCGTCTTGGTGCTCAGGTTCTCAGGCGTGACGTAAGAGGGGTCGAGGTAGCCGAGCGTGCCTGCGGGAGGCGTGGAGCGGGCGGAGGGGAATTTGGTGTCCTCATCGTCGCGGAGAGCGAGACCGAAGTCCCCCAGCCGAGCGTTGAAGCTCTGATCGAGCAGTATATTTGCCGACTTGACGTCGCGGTGGATGACGGGCGGCTGCACGGAGTGGAGGGTGAGAAGGGCTTTGGCAGTCTGGAGGGCAAGCCGGATGCGGCGAGCCCATCCAGGCGGGCGTGGGTTGGAGTGGAGGAGGTCGTAGAGCGTGCCGTTGGGCATGAACTCCACCACCAGAAGCCGCTCTTTCCGATCGGAGGCGGAGGGGGTGAAGCCGATGAGGTTGACGAGGCGGGGGCTGCGGATGCCGGAGAGGATCTCGATCTCGTTGTCGACCTCGTCGCGAGCAGTGGCCGCCGGCCAGGGGGAGCAGAGATGGTGGGGACGGCGGGAGGGGCGCTTGACCGCGACCTGGTGCCCGCCGCGGAGGACCGCCTTGTAGACGGCGCCATGGCTGCCGCGGCCGAGGAGGACGTCGTCAGAGAAGTTTCCCGTGGCTGACTCGAGCTCTCGGTAGGTGAAGTGGCGGATACCGGGGTGGTGGGCGAAGTCGCCGGCTTCTTCTTTCGGTGCCGACAAATTTGTGAGGCTGTTGGTGCTGTGCTTCTTCTTTCGGAGGGGCTTGTGGGAGCTTACGTCGGAGGAGGAGATAGAGCGGCAGGTGGCGACGGAGGACTCAGCACGGCACGAGAGGTAACCCATCATCGAGACGGAAGACGAGGAACCAGATGGGGCTTTAGACTGCCGTGACGGATGAGCAATACAGCAGCAGGAAAGCAGAGGCCAAAACAATTTAGCTGAGGAAGGCAAAAAATAGGAGAATAAAATTAAATATTATATTATATTATATATATATATATATATATATATATATATATATATATACACACACACACGTATAAATCATAAATAACGCTACAAAACCTATAATTCTAATTCGCACTTTGTAATTATCGCTAATACAGATTTAATGATTCATTATTCCTTAGTTAACGAGGATGTCGATGACAAATAACTGGGCGCCAGCTGTCCCACATTGGTTTCTAGTGTATGTTCTTTTATTGATGGACAAGAATCTTTGTTGTTATTATGAAGAGGAACACATTGTTTTCTGATGAATATTTTCCCAGATAATAATCTTTTTATTAAGAAATATAAATCAGAGAAAAATGTTTCGGTAATTTGAATTCCACTTTCTCTGAGAATTAGTTCGGAGCAATTTACTAAATATATTTAACCTGAAAAAGTACTTTTACCTAAAGAAATGAAAGAAAAGAAGTCTTTAGAGGCATATTTGCAGAGATCATGAATGGCATTTGCTTGCTGATCCTTTCAATAGTTCACTTTTCAGTGTGAATTACAAAATAATTCTTTGAAATTCTCTTTTTCCACTCTATTTTGGACTTTCCCATATGGAGAATTTTTTTTTGTAAAATGTATTAAAATGTTGATCACATTATGTTATGACAAACTTATGTGAAGTGTTTTTTGAATTTTGTATTTGAAGTTGGCTATGCTTAAATATTATTAATTTTGTATAAATGCTATTGTTGATAAATGAATCTGATAGTCTTTTATGAAATTATTGTGATGTATCCCAGCGGTTGTAAAGTATAATCATAGATAAATCATCTTATATACTATATAATTTATTATTGTGGTTGTCATCCATGCCATAAAATATAATTATTTTTATTAGAAAAATACATTATTATAATTATTTTATATTTATTTTTGTGATTGTTTATGCAGGATAAGTATGATTTATTACTATGGTTAGCATGATCTATTATTGCGGTTATTGATTGCTAGGATAAATAATTTAGAGCTAATTACATGTTGCTCCTTAGTTAATTACTTTTTATATTTTAAAAAATTATATTAGTATATTTATAGTTGTAAAAGTGAAACATCTAGGTTTATTTATCGTAATACGATTGATTTTACTAATAAAAATATAAAAATAAAAGGTAAAAAAATATAATTTTAATATTTTAGTTGATGATTATGGATGACATCAATTGTGGTAAACGATGACACCATCAGAGAACCATGGGTAACTATCGTGAATGAGGAGAATGATGATGAGAGGTAAGAACCACTCTGCATCTAGATCGGGATCGATGTAGTTGTTGAGTGGCAAAAAGGTTACTAATATAGATGTCGAGCAATGTCACTTGACAATTGCATTGACATTAACACAGATGCAATTCGATGTCGCTCAATACTTGCACCAGCGTTGATATAGATGCAGAGCGATCTTATCTCTCTTCTCATCCACAATAATCACTCGTAGTTTCCAACGACTTTATCTCTTTTTACCTTTTTATTTTCATATTTTTATTAGTAAAATCGATGATATTATGATAAATAAATCTAGAAATTTTACTTTCGTAGTTAGATATGTCAATATAACTTTATTAAGAATTGAAATGCTAAGTGTAACTACTAAGCGGGTAATATTTAATTAGTCCAATAATTTATTATTATGGTTGAGTTACATGTAAATATTTACTTAAAATTGTAAATTCATCTTTTCATGGTGGCACCTATTGCCATAGTTCCTGACGCAATAGTTCACAGTAATATATATAAGTAAGAATCACAAGAAAAAAATATATTTTACTGTAGTGTTTCTTCAAATAATTTGAGGATGCTAGAAGAACTCAACAATTTATTGGAATCAAAGAAAGAGACGAAGAAGAGCGTAATAGAAAGAATAAATGATGGTTATGGTAAATATATTTGATACTCTTATATTTATCTTTTCCTTCTTATAAAATCGATCGTCGTATATAAGATAATTATAATTATGGTTTTTAAAAAATATAGTTAAAACTTGAAGTTAAAAATGATGTTTTTAAAATACAATAATTATTGCTTTTTTAAATTACAGTTACATAAAACTACTACAATTCATAACGCGATTATTATTATTCAATGTAGCATGATAGTAATTGGATAAACTTGGCCTACAACGATTTTGGCTCCGACCAACATCGACAATGGAACTCTTTATAATTATAATCATGGCAGAGATATAAACTAGTGCATGCATTAATAGAAAAATAGCTCTCATGTTGATTTGGATGAGAGCTGCTATTGATGTGTGCAAGAAGAAAGAGATAAATACTAATTTAATTCTTAAATATTGGGAGGTAAAAATTAGTGACATCCTAGTCAACTTAATGCGGTTCGGTTCGAATACACATGTGCAAGAAGAAAGAGATGCTATTGATGTGTCTAAAATTTGCTCGAGGTTCAAGATGAAAACTCTCGTGTGTTATGAGATAATCTGTATAAAAATCATGATTGAATGTGAGTTTCTAACTCGATCTCTATAATGCTCAAGTTAATCCGTAGGTTTAAATAGTAAAAACTGTATGTTATTAATTATTATATTAAAAATAATTTTTATATCGAATAAAAAGATTAAATATTTTATAAAATATTCTTAGAGGGAATAATCGGTAATCATTTATTTTGAACTAGGATATATAGCTCATAATCGTCTCTTTTACACTTATAATCATATCTTTTACACTTTTATCTTATCTATGGACACTTATATCAATTAAGTTATTATATATGTACGATTATATATCATATATATTGATTGATTGATTGATAATATTTTTTCTTTTAAGTGTTAGGAAAGAAAACCCACTTACTAATTTACTACTCCACCAGTTTTATTAAACCATGTAAATTTCCTATTTATATGCTTCTGATGTTGTCATCATAGGGACAGAATCTCCTCACTTTCATAAAAAAAAAAATATTCAAAGTGTTTGATGTGAAATGATTGAAGCGCCACATACGAAATGATTGATATGATAAAATATTTTGTGTATGATTCATCCACTAACGATAAAAAGATCATTTGAAACACCTGATACACTCTAAACAACCCTTTTATGCATGCGTGTTCACCTAAAACAAGATATATTCCAAGTGTTTAATGTGATCATAATGACCAAAACATTACCTAATACAGTTTCCTAAAACAAAAAGTATAATCATTTTCTAAATTACGAAACAACTGTTATAGTCTCAAGACAGATATTACACTATAAAACAAACAAAACCTTTAGCTTGAAACACAATAAGAACAAATGATTAAGATTTATTTAAAATAAATAGATCTAAATTTAAGACTAAATGAGAAAAATAAAGATTTTGGTATCGTTTATTTCAAAATATGCTAATATATTCCTAATCTTCATTTAAAACAACCCAGACTTTAGTATACATTATTTTATAAAGTCTCAACTCCCTAAATAATATTAGATTAAATATGATCTTAATGTTTATACTAATCATCTTTTTTTATCATTCTGAGAAAAAAAAAAGATTTAATGGGAGAAAAACAAAATATTTGAGGTTCTTTTTCTTCCCAAGACAAATCACAAACGACATTTGCTTGCAATCCCCACCACCGAAGTCCGAAGGCAGCACTGCCGTGTCAACGGAGCCGCACCGGCGCTCGACCTTTCAGCGACAGGAGGCGTCCGGAATCTGACCAGCCGTCCCTTTGAGCATTCCAACGCGGCAATTCCACGTCGCATTAAGCCCGACGTGACGGTGGCGAATTCTCTTCCTCCTCGCCGACGAACCGACAATCCACACGTGTCCCTTGCGTTGCCGTCACCCACGTGCTTTTATGCCGTGTCGCTGTCACGCTCCTTCAGCGCCTGTTCGCTGCTCCGACAAGAAACATCCGATCCGCGCAACACCGCACCGCGACAGAAGGGGGGCGTCGTCTTCAGACTTTTTACCGTCGCCATCGAACCGAGATAAAAGGGCGTTCGAGGAGACCGCGGTGGACAGTTCTCCCTCGCCCTCCCCCTCCCCCGCCGCCTCCCTCCCTCTCGACCCAATAGGCAGCACTGCCGTGTCAACGGAGCCGCACCGGCGCTCGACCTTTCAGCGACAGGAGGCGTCCGGAATCTGACCAGCCGTCCCTTTGAGCATTCCAACGCGGCAATTCCACGTCGCATTAAGCCCGACGTGACGGTGGCGAATTCTCTTCCTCCTCGCCGACGAACCGACAATCCACACGTGTCCCTTGCGTTGCCGTCACCCACGTGCTTTTATGCCGTGTCGCTGTCACGCTCCTTCAGCGCCTGTTCGCTGCTCCGACAAGAAACATCCGATCCGCGCAACACCGCACCGCGACAGAAGGGGGGCGTCGTCTTCAGACTTTTTACCGTCGCCATCGAACCGAGATAAAAGGGCGTTCGAGGAGACCGCGGTGGACAGTTCTCCCTCGCCCTCCCCCTCCCCCGCCGCCTCCCTCCCTCTCGACCCAATTCCCAGATCGGCGATGTCTACATGCTATCGTCGGATCCTCAACACCTCGATCTCCCCACCATCCGATCTCTCTTTCCGGCGGCCACATCTCCGACCTGTGTCCGTCCGTTCTGCACCGAGCGATGGGATCACCCGCGCTCTCCGATCAACGAGCGTGTCGTGGACCCCAGAACCGGCCGTCGACCGTTCCCTTGGCGGCCGAGGGACGCGCCGGGGGAAGGGATCTCCGGCGGTTATGTGCCTCTGCGCCATGGGGGAGATGATCGGCGAAGTGGAGGTGGAGGGGCGGCGGAGTAGGGCGGCGGAGGTGTTGGCGGCAGCGGCGGTCACGGTGGTCTTGGGGACCGGCAATCGAGTGCTCCAAAAGCTTGCGCTCGTCCCGCTCAAGGAGTACCCGTTCTTCCTCGCCCAATTCACCACGTTCGGGTAGGCGAACCTTTCGCAATCTCCTCCCTTGTTCTTGCTTTCACTCGGCGAGTTCGCCGTCGGGTTCGCTCGCTGTCAGTTATTTTGTGTTGGGAAGTGAGCGGTGGACGTCGATGCGCAATTATTGTTCGCACGTGCCAATGGTGGCCGGCCGAGTCGGGGGTAGCTGTGTCAGTTGCTTTCAGCATGTGGGCGTGACGTTGAGATTCGTGCAACGATCCCCCCCTTTTTTTTATTTGACGCTCGGTAGCTGCATACGGTCCTGGGGCCAATGAGGAGGGCAAATGGGTCGGGTGGTTCTGGTTCCGATACGTACTCTGTTGCTCGATACAGGCTGTCGACACCATTTGAGATCCTAGCCCTAGGGTTCCTTCCCATGTAAGAGATAGGGCAGAAGGCAGAAATGTGTGCGGGGCCTCAGTGAGTAAGGCACATATTAGTGTATTAGTGGAAATACTCTTCTTTGTTAACATCATCTTGTATATTAGTGGTATATATCACTATTGTTAAATTAACTTGGTTTATTATATCCCTTAGTAGTATTAATATGTATAGTGGAACAGGCTTTGGAATTCTAGACTGGTCCTGGTACTAGAATCTTCTCGGACCAATGATCAATTTGCTTTTGTACCCCAATAAAGAGTACAAAAAATTTCTTTCATGCAGTAGCACCCAGTAACTTTTGGCACACTGATCTATCAATTTGATATCAAACCAGTACACCATTGTCGAAACAGTCAAATTATGGTATTCTGAAATCATGTCTAGGAATCTACATGTCCCTGGTTAGATGTCATTTGACCTAAAATTCTTTATTTTTTTTCAGCTACTCTAGTTACATAATGAGCTATGTGTTGTTATTGATCAACCGATGAATCATACTCTTGATCAGATACTTGGTGGTGTACTTTTCTATCCTTTGCATTCGTTATCATACTGGCATTGTCACCGATGAGATGCTATCTCTACCGAAGACCCCATTTTTGGCTGTGGGACTTCTGGAGGCTTTGGCAACAGCATCAGGAATGGCAGCAGGAGGTATGGTAGCATATGAGAATAACTACCTATTGCAGCTTATCTTGTCAAGCGATATATCTGTTAAACCTGTTACTGTGTGCATCATTAGAATTAGACAAATACTTGGTGCTAGATATCAATTACTTTCTCTCTGATTTCTTGAAATACTTTCGCAGTATCTGCAGTTGTCAATTGACTTATAATGTCTTTGTAGTAGTTAGTGTGGTGAGCATGTTACAGGATGGAAATTCACTTATATATATTACTTATGAAATATTCCAATGAAATGAGGGACTGGAGTTTCTTTGCAGAACTGAATATTCTGATTCATACTCTTCATAAGTCCTGATTCTCAGGATCCTTCCTGTGATTCTAATTTGCATTAACATTTTTTAGTCTAATGGGCACCCAACAACAAAAGATGACTGAACTAGGCCCATGTGGTGCACACTCTAGAAAATTCACTATCTGATGGCTATTAGCATGCCAACTTATCCATAATGTCATCTCATCTTTTAATCAGATACAGGCTGGTTCTTTGCTTCCTGTACTTTTCCCTAGTAGAAAATATTTGTTCAAGGGAGTATATTAACCTGACTATACTAAAAAGTGTCGTCTCTTTAGTTACATATTGCACTTGTACAAACATCAGAATAAATTCATCTTACTAATTTCATGAACTGTATGAAACTATATATAAAAGTAAACAAAGGAGAAATTTACTATCATGAACACATGTCTCTGTGATCTTATATTCTTATGTACCTTTAATTTAGATAAGTCAAACAAGTGGTTCAATGCCTGAATTATACACATGATTTTTTCAAATGTTATGCCAGAAATTTAAACATTTTATGTTAAAGCATGTGATACAGCCAGTAACTTCAACATTGTACCAACTCTATCATTCTATTATTTTTTGTGTACAATATACTAATACCCTTATATTGATGTTGCTATTTAGACTGCCTCTTTGTTTCTTACATAATAGACTTCTCAGTCCTTATATTTTAGATATTATTACTAAATGGAATCTGCATACAAGGCATTGACTCATAGAGGCTACACTAATATATGTTGTTGGTTTGATTTTTGTTAGAGTAGCTGTTCTTTCTGGGGCATCAATTCCAGTACTATCTCAGGTAATAGAATTAACTGATATATTTATTTTCATGATGCATTGATGAAATAGTCCAAATCAAATAACATGTTGTAAATCTCGTTTTGCAGACATTTCTTGTTTGGCAGCTTCTTTTTTCAGTTATATTTCTTAAGAGGCGATATCGTTTCAACCAAATACTAGGGTGCTTGCTTGTGATGGTTGGAGTAGTAATCACTGTGACAAGGTATCTTTATCATATAGATATTAAAGACAATTGTTTTGATGTTTTATTTGAAATTAAATGAAGATTTACAATGCATGGACAAGGGCATGGGACATAAACATGACAAGATATAAATATTATGACAAAAGAAATGGGTACAAGATGGCATAAAATATATTATAATTAATTAGTATGATTTCATGTATGATTTGTATGATTGGATAGTATTTGATTGTCTTATGCTACTTGAGAGGAGCACAACAATCATTTTTTACATACAAAAACACATGGAGATTAACATATACATTGTATGTCCATTTATGGCCTTAAAATGGAGGTCTAATGGTTGGGTTTGAGGTTGATTGGTGATTTTGAGATAGTAGTCTTCTATGCAAGTTTCATATATTTCTCTCTTGTGATTTGTGAAAGAACTGTGCTTGCAAGTTTCGAATTAAATAGACCGTATCTTCCAAGTCTTACTATGAATGACATATCTTTCGTCAAGATTTCCAAATCAAATAGCCCATTCAAAAATATTATGAAAGAAAGTAGAATACCTATCTTTAGGACTAAAAATTAAAGATGCTTATGAATTTAGATGAAAGATCTATGCAATAACATATTGATATGAGGTTTCGCTGCCTCATGACCCTTATCAAAAAGCTCAAAGTAGTTGCATGCAAAATGATAGAATTACAATAGTGTTCTAGGGACCTACTGGGCTATATTATAATGGTGCATTTGAGGATGATTATTAAAATCTCAGTATATGGTATAAAAATTACTACTATATTATAATGGTATCAAGATTATTCATCAAAACCATTTCACGGTTTCAAGCAGCTTTCTGAGGATTTTTATTATAATTGACTTGAACGAAGCTAGGTACAATTATATTGCCCATAAGTGATGATCAATATTATTTAATGAAATACATTTTGTTACATGCCTCTGCATTTATGTGTGATGATAATTCTAAAATAATTGTGGTACTAAAAAATCATGATTCATCTTTAGTCCTTCCATTTTGGTAGATTTTTTCTTTTCAATAGATAAGTCTTGTATTTAACAGTATAAGCCAACAAAATCTGATTGTTTTTTGCAGTGGGTCAGTTGCTGGCATGTCATTGAAAAATGCTGGAATATTTTGGTCACTTCTCATGATAACATCATTTTTATTTCAAGCTGCTGACACCATTTTGAAGGTATCACATTTTCTGGTAGAATATCACAAACTTATCAATGAAAGAAGTGTATAATAATTTGGTATTTTTGTACATGCAGGAGATGATATTCTTGGATGCTGCTAAGAAACTAAAGGTACATTTACTGGCAACATTAGATTATATTTGCACTATGATGACATTGCTTCCGATCCAAATGATATTCTAATTATTCTTTTAATGTATTTTAACGGTAACTTCTTGATGGAAATGCTGATTCTTCATATGCCAGGGAGGTTCGGTTGATCTTTTTGTAGTGAACTCATTTGGATCTGCTTTTCAAGTAAGATGCAACTTTTGATTAATTTTTTTTCCCAAAGGTTATACACACATCTTATGACCATATGATGCAGGCACTGTTTATATCCCTTTTAATGCCGTTTTTGTCAAAGCTATGGGGCATTCATTTCAGTCAGTTGCCCTCATACATTAGGGATGGAACAGCCTGCTTCTTAAATATTGGTTCACTGTCAAAAGGTATATCAATTGCATTTTTCTGCTATTACGTCATGAAGCAGTTTCATTTTTCCCAGAATGCTTATAAACTCCTAGTCACGTAAACAGTAAAGCATAAATTTATTAAAGTCTGTCTTATGCAATGTCTTGTGTCATTACTGGCTATAGTCAGCTCAAATGTTTGAGATAGATAACCGGAATCAACTTGTGAACTTTTAATTGTTTGGTTCTTGTCTTTGCCAATAAGGATGCATGTAGACTTCTTAGATCTCGTTCTATCAAGAGTGTTGTTTGTATTATTTTTTCAAAGGACACGAGGTTGGGGCTGAAGAGTATGATTGCGTCAATGTGACCATGTCCTGGTTAAAGCTTCATGCCAAGGTTTAGGATCTTGGTCCTGTGCCTAGATGGGGTTGGCAGCCAGATTGGTATTACACCAGTACAGATCGCTACCAGCAAGATAAAGGGAGAGAAGATGGGTGGAGGAGGAGGTGACGAAGAAGAAGATGAGGAGGAGACAGATTAGGAGAAGGTGGAGGAGGAAGAGGCGCATTGGAGGAGGTGGCGACTCGGATGAGGGGGGAGGTGGCACCAATGCAGCAGGGTGTAGCGAGAGAATGCATTTGATAACATGGAGAAGAAGGGCAGCAAGAGGAGAGAGAGAATGCTTGAGAGAATTAAAAGGAGAGAGAGCACAGTGAGAGAGAGAAAGAAATAGAAAACAAAAAGGAAAAATAATTGACAATTGACAAATAAAAAATTGGTACAATAAACCTACTGCCTAATATAGGTTGGCATCGGATTCCTTATTCTCCTGGATCCAATCACATCTCACTGTTCTAGACACACTTTCAAGAATTTCCATATTACCATTCTATGTCATTTGACATTCTATTACCCCCTTGAAGTTGCCATTCTGCCCTGGTTGTTTCAATTGTTGGAGTGTAGTGGTAGCCAAGTCCTGGAATCTCCTTCATCTTTCTTCTTTCATCCTGTTTTCATTTTTCTTGTTTCTTTTTTTATTCCAACATTCTTCTTTTGCCATCTCTTTTATTTTTCCTCCAATTGCTAGTGGCTGTGTTTAGGTGGTAGTTGGAGGTGCTTTGGTGCTTGCATTAATTCGAACTATGATTATTTTTGAATTGCTTGAATAATCTTCTGTACTTTCATAATAGTTGCTGGTTTCCCTTTGTATTCTGCATATCTTTGTCAATTTTTTATGAATTCATGAAATATCATTATTTTGCTTGCATCTCTATGGTTGAAGTGAATAACCAATGATAATTTTCTTCAGCTAGACTCCTACAAGCTTTAGTATCCTATTTGCATCAAAGTCAGCCTTCTAAATTTATTAATTTGCCTTAAGTTCCTTCAATCTTTGTTCTTAGCCTTATTGGATATGTAAATGCATACCCAATATATATATATATATATATACACACACACACACATAAATATGTATATGTATTCATGTCTTATGGTAATTTTGTATGTACCATTATCCCATGATAATTCTCTTTCTACAGTACAAGCAAGGAAGAATTTATGTATGTACTGTCCATCTATCTCACTAGTGAACTGTGTTCAGTTAGTTCATTATTTTGACAATAACTCTTGCTTATGACAGGATGTGAGGGTGCACCAATTTTACCAGTATTGTTTGTGATTGTTAACGTGGCCTTTAACATATCACTGCTACATCTTCTGAAGATTTCTTCGGCAGTAGTCTCTTGTCTTGCATCCACTTTTGCAGGTTCATTTCTATCTTTTTTATCAATATTATATGTTTGCAGTTAGTCTATTAAAAGATTTCCTTAGTTTCATATCTAATGGTGTTCTTGTATCCCTTTTTGCTTTTAATGGTTGTCCTATAGAAAACCTCACATGAATAGCTGTTTCTTTAACAACATTTTACACTATTAGGTTGTGACTTGACGAAATTTAACTTCATTGTACATGTCCCACAAAGGAGTTGTATCCAGAGACCAGCAAAGTTCCAAGTCTAGTGCATAAATTTAGCATCTGCAAATTGAATACTGTCTCAACATAGATTTACCATCTACATAATGGCACATTTTATGAATGCTAGGCAGTCAAGTTTTCAAGACACTGTTTGTTTGATTAACAAGAAATTAAAAAAGCATTTAAGTCAAGTGTGCTTTCAGACATTGATTCATAAAAACAAGATGAGTTAAACGTATCTTTCCTATATCAAGTGGTAAAAGCTTTTACCTTCAAGGTATGATTAGTAAGCTCTTTTACATGCTTTGTAGAACTTGAAGAGTTTTAGTTTTAATAGTTCCATTCTAACTTTAATAATTTGGGCCAAGGTTTTTAATTTCGAATGATACTGTTCGTACCGGGTGGTATGTACTGGTCCGCCAGCAGACCGATATGCAGAGTGGCCACTACCAGGCAGTACCGTCGATTGGGGCTATTTCTGTCCCGTTACCACGCAAAATCGATTGGTGACGATCGATTTCGACCGTTGCTGCCCATTTAATAGTTCCATTCTAACTTTAATAATTTGAACCAAGGTTTTTAATTTCAAATGATACTGTTCGTACCGAGTGGTATGTACCGGTCCGCCAGCAGATCGATATGCAGACTGGCCACTACCAGGCGGTACCGTCGATTGGGGCTATTTTTGCCCCGTTACCACGCGAAATTGATTGGTGACGATCGATTTTGACTGTTGCTGCCCGCTACAGGATGATATTAGCTGAGGGAGAAGGAAGAAGAGGGAGACCCTAGAGATCTGACGTTGTTCTCCCTCGACGATCTTGATTTGTCGCCACCCTCTCTAGTTGGATGCCGCAGATGAGATGTCGCCTCCTTATCTGAGGCGACGAGGCCTCGGTGTCGTCGGTGACTTCTCCTCGTCCGTGCAGGGAGAAGAAGCCTCGGCGACATCGCCAAGGCTTCGCGAGGAGAAGAAATGAGGTGACGTTGCCTTGACGATGTCATCCTTTTTTTTATTTTTTAAACTTATTATTATTATTATTACATACTGAGCGGTACGCCAGAGCATACTCGCTTGGTATTCTCATACTGTACCGTATCGCTGAGCTTGATACTCCAGTACAACACAAAATTGCAAACCTTGATTTGAACAAAAAACATCTAACTGAGAACATCAAGAATATTATATATTGAACGGTACGCCAGAGCATACTCGCTCGGTATTCTCGTACTGTATCGAGCTGAGCTTGATACTCCAGTACGACACAAAATTGCAAACCTTGATTTGAACAAAAAACATCTAACTGAGAACATCAAGAAATAAAATTAAAATATCAAGTATGCCACCATGTATGCTACTTACATAATTCTCTATGTAAAACACAATTTAGATCATATGGACTTTGCAGAACCAGCTACCACTATCAATTCATCATGCTATGGATAAGACCCAACTGTCCATCACTAGCAAGCAAAATATCCTCCTATGTTGCATCATTCATATTAAAAATTAGTCAAGAAAAACCAGGATACAATTTTTATGAACATAAACATTTATCATGTTTCAAAATGATATTGTTAAATTATGATATTCATATAAGAAAATGTTAAACTTGGATGCAGCTTTGAATAAATTAATGTCCATTATGACACTGATGTCTCTAGCTGCTATTGTAGTCAAGAATTTGGTACTACAAAGTTAAAGAAAAAATATTTGAAGAGAGTACACATGGGATTTAATAATTAATCTCAAACCCCATATGTTTCTTTTTCATGACATCTCTAGTTGAGATAAATACTAGTTTCTCTCCTTATCTATCCTTTTTGTTGACTAGCATGATGTCACATTATTATGAACTTAGCTTATGCAAGTCAAGCCATGTGACATTCGTTCACTAACCTACATGGAAGAACTAGACATCCAACAAAAACTGGGGTAAGTAGCTTATCTATCCCAAGCTTGCAAATTAAAAAGATTGACATGGGGCACCATGATTGCACTAAAAAATTGTAGGAATTTTGTTGGAATGTGGAAAATCATACAACCTAACCACGGCCATTAAAGTTAGAAATAGTGATAGGAGTGGATGATCTTACAAAACTATGGTATGAAGGGGTTCCTATGTGACCAGGCAACTCGAAAACACTTTCGTCACAAAATCTTGCGAAGGCATATGACACGGTATGAAACATATCATGACATGGCAACATATTCTTCTGATGACAACATCAAATTTTGAAAAAGGATGAACCTAGTTCTTGAGGCTTATGCTAATGTGGGATCTGGGAAGGTCAATGTATTCAACCTTATAAGTTGGGTGCCAAAGACCAACATGGGCGCCTACTGCAGCTTGGTTCATCTAGAGGTAGCTAGCATTCAAACTATCCAGGATCATGACAAAATTATAATTCTTTGGTTAAAAAAGGGCTCACCACCATGTAATGCATGAGATAAAAAATACATATTTTTTTTGTGAGGAAGTTGATTGTGTTTGCCGACCTCTTCCCTTTTTAAGACTTTAAATTGCATGCTGTGGGAGCAGCTCTTGTCCAAGGGTAGGAAAGGAAACACAGGGTTATACAGTGACCAATGGCCCATTAAATGGCATGACTTCCACATGGATCTTGTATAGGGATTTCTTCAGGCACGTAGCACAATTCTGTCTTAGCTGTGGTTGCTAAGTTTTCAATTGGCTCATTTTAACCCTTTAGTGATATTGCCAATGCTTCCAGTGTGGTTAAGCTTTGTAAGGATATAGTTTGATCTGATGGGTTGCTCATCAACATTGTCACTTCTAGGGATGTAATGTTTAATCAGTTCTTTTATGAAATCACAGCATTGATGTTGAAGTCTCAAATTCATCCATATTATCCACAAATAGATGGACAAATGCGAGTAATAATTAAGAGTCTACAGGATCTTCTTAATCATCTAGTTGATGATTGTATGACTAGTTGTATTTAAACTGGCTGAGTTTTCACATAATAGTTTTGTCTGTAGATGGTCTGTTTGAAATAGTCTTCATCTACAATATTGATTTGGATGGTTATACGAATAATTATAGAAATTCTTGGCAAAGGTCAACTAATTCTTTGCAAAGTGCCTTCACTGTAAGTGTTTAACTCGAGTTCATTTCGAACCAATTACAAGGCATTGTTCATAAAGCTTAGGGATGCATGAGAGCCTTGTGTTTGCAAGCTGCTCCACGCTACTAGCGCACCCATACTGATGGTCCATCATGAAATTGGGACATCCATTTTGGTCGACCTTGTTTTACGAAGCTTTCTTCTTATTTCCTTACGCCAGAGGATTATTCTAATTCAATGATTACAGTTATGAACCTAGAACAAAGCAGGTTGCTATTTTTAATTTCTATTTTGGTACAACCAGTGAGTCTAAATTGGTACACACTTAATAGAAAAATGGTATTAAAAAATCTATGTTCCTGTTGTCGTCGTTTACTTCAGTACTTGAACAATGTCTATTGCTGTTTTCCTGTTATTACCATTCATTTCTTTTTTAGGCACAGAAATATCCTCTGGGTATGCATATCTATAGTGTTCTCATTGTTTACTGCACATGAAAATAATTCGAACAATGATGTGAGCAAAACTAATACAAAAGTTGCACAACAGAGCTTTGTTTCTTTCTTGTATGCTTTGACACGATGGTGAAGTGCAGCTTTGAAACTTACGGTTGGCATTCACTTTTTTCAGTTCCTCTCGCCATCTATGCCTTCACACTGCCATTGCCATACATTGGAGCAGCTTCATCGCTACCCACAGGCTTCATTGCTGGAGCAGCAGTTCTTGTGTCTGGTCTCCTCCTCTATTGTTGGGCTCCATCTCGAAGCCCCTCTCACACAAAATTATCCTGACTCTCCAAATGTTAGAGATGTAGATCTCTCCCTTTTCCCCAACTTGTATGTTTTTAGTTTGTGTTTCCTACTTCCATGGCTTTCTGGATCTTTGACCTGAGAACCAGAAGGAATTTTGTTGTCCTCTTTGTTCACCGATAGCAAGAAAAAAAATGATCATCCATCTCTATCTGTCAAATCAAAGTTTTTATTAGTTAAATTGGTCAGCACATTTAAAAATATAATAGATGCTCCAATTATATTTTTATTATATGAAATTATATCGAGAAGTTATTCTGTAAGTAAAATTTCATAAATAAATAAAAAATCCTTTGGGATATTAAATTTATCTGTTGTAAATAAAAATTTTATTTCAAAGATCAAGCTTTATGAACGTATTAATATTATGAATTGTAATTTCGTTCGACTAGAACATAATTGGAGGTTATTCTACTGGATTTCTATATAATTTAAATTATTCTTCTTTAACTAGAACCAATAATAAAATTATGAGTTAAAAGAAATATAACATGGTGAATGATCGTAAGAGGATTCATGCTCCAAAGATTTGTAAGTATTTTTACTTGAATCGAAGGTATTCAAATCTCTATCTATAGTTATAACTAAGTTTTCTTTTATTAATACCAATTGGTGTCATAATATTTAATTATGTCTCTATTTATACTTCTCTTTTGAATATTTTCATATCATCTTAGATATTTTATTATTTTATTATTTATCAATACTATGATTAATTTTTTCATGAACGAAACTAATTGATTATTTCGTTTCTCTCATTTTGTTCTATATTACCTTTGTTTAATTCTTACACAAATTGGTCTACAGAAATCGTGGCAAAAAGTAAATAAAAAGTCAAAATTTGGTGCCAAAGACTCTCAAATTATACCTTTTAAAGAAAAAAAAAGAAATCAAAGGATTAAAAAAGTATTAAATATTCGAGGAGGAGTCTGCCGCGTTTGGGGGGAAACCTTTTTAATTTTGAGGAGTGTAGGAAGGTCCCCCCGCTTCAAACCCTAAAAGATGATTATTTTTGGGGTCTCGTATGGATCGATTCCCGCGTAAGGTGTAAATTTCTGCTGGATCAGAAGGTCTCCGCTTCTCCGCAGATCATCCGAAGCTCTCACTCTACCGCACTGTGTAATTCCCTGCTTGCTCTGCGCCAACTTCCACTCCCCAGTTTGGGAAATCGAGGTTATTCTCATCCGTGAAGATCACTTTTTGAACTTTTCTAGCTGTTGATGGTTTGATCACCGGTAATGCCGCCTTCGGTGCGCCATTTTAGGTGGATTTACGCACTTGTTTGATGCTGGATCTCGGGATCGCGCTTTTTTTGGTATATGATCGAGGAAATCTTTTGTGTCTTTGCCAAAAGATCAAATCTTTTGGCTGTTTAGGTGCGATTGTTTGGATATATATATTTTTTCCCAAATAGAATATCTTTCGCGTCACTTCTATTTTTGGTGGACTTTTGCTATTCGTCCTGAGAAGTGGTTCGATACCAAGCCCATGTTGTTTTTTCAGCTTCGTTTCGCTTAACATGAGCTTTCTATGCTTCACCTTGATTTGTTGTTTTGATTATTCCATCTAGGTGCTGATTTTTCATCTACTTGGTGTCTTTAGTCTTTCTTATACGCATGTTTATGATTTCTATAGTTCTATGCCTAAAAGAAGAATGATTAGGGACATCGTAAATCTAAGAGTTTGAGATGGTAATTTGTTGCTGTTGAGTTCTAACTTGCAATGTTTTTTTAGTTCTTGTTCTTTGGTTATTGTTAATGGTTTTCTACATCATTTTGTCTTTCATTGACTGATTGGTTCCTTTTACATGAGCTTTTTTTTGAGCTCGTGACATTCTCCTCCAGGTTAAGTTGATTTATCAATGTTACCCCAGAAGTGGTTAATATAGCTGGGTTGGTCATTTCCTTTCAGAGTACCATCCCACTAGTTTAATGTCTGTATTAATTACTTCATTACCTCATCGTTTTTCTTGGTGTGGCAAATGGACTTTCTGTATTTCTATTTGCCCCCTCTTGATTTGCCAGTTGCAGAACCTGTAATTAGATGCCCTTGCTTATGATCCGCTACTTTACTATTGTCTAGGTAGGTTGATGCCGTGGAGTCTCTCCTTTTCTTATTCTAATTCTTTTCCACTCATTTTGAGGGAACTCAAATGGATATAACCAGAGAAAGTTGGTATCATCTTATACTGTGTATCTGCATTTATTGAAAAGAAATGTCATGTTTCTAACATGGATTTATCTTTTTATCCTTAAAAATGGAAAAAAAAGTAGGTGGGTGGCTGGCAATTTCCAGCTTCACACAGTACAAACAGATGTTGAGGTGGAAAAATAACCTTGTCCATCTTCTACAAATTCTCTTCTCCTTTATACCTATACCAAATGTTTGCTTGGTATGGATTTGTATAGCAGGCCAAGTTGACTCTTGTGGGTGCTTAACTCGGCCCTATCCTTACACATATCCTTTCAATTTTTTTCATTTGAATGGTTTTCCTATTTACATATTAATTTATCCTTATTGTCTTATGCACTTCCTGTTAATTTACTTTGTCTTTGAAGTCATTGTTAATTTGTGTGGCATCAAATTATAACTTGTAGACCACTAAGATAGAAAATAATTTTAGCCGTTCAAGGATTGTTTAGGATGCTAAATAAGTGACATTTTGACAGGTGTTTTCCTTGTCATCTCGATTTCTATAATCTAACACAACAATTTCTGAGCACAATATAATGCATTATGTACTCAAATTGGAAGTTCCATATTGATACTGTTAAAATTTTGACCATCATTTGAGCATTTATGTTTGTACTTATCAATTTCATTTTGTCCTTGATTAAGTTTCTGATACATTGAAGTTTGTAGCAAGTTCGGGGTCCTTATTGGAAGTTCCATATTGATACTGTTAAAATTTGTAACCATCATTTGAGCATTTATGTTTGTACTTCAATTTCATTTTGTCCTTGATTAAGTTTCTAAAACATTGAAGTTTGTAGCAAGTTCAGGGTCCTTCTTGGTTAATGAAATTGTTTATAATGGATTAACAGCAACCAGTGGATAATTATTGCCACAATCTTCATTTCAGCCAATTTGTCCATCTTATGTAGATTATTAGACTATTATGGCTAAAACAGTTTATTTTGATCTTTTGTTGTTTTCTTTTACGAGCATTCTGGAACTGTTTTTGAGATGCCAAATGTTTGCTGGTGTGTACATGTTCCACATATTGACTGAGCCGAATGTCACAAGTTACAGAATTAGTAATAGTTTTGCATGCTTGTTGGGTACCTCTTTTTATATGTAATGAAACCGTAAAGATGGTTTCTTATGGTTTTGCATGTTAATGTCATTCCTTCTGAAATACATAGCTAACATTTCTGGAGTGGTGGTTCAAAGTGCTGGAAGCAAAATTAATGCTGCAAAATTAAACTTTTAGTTGGGATATACATTGAAGTTGATCCTTCAAACGTTCATTTGTTGCATTTTAGGAAATTTTTACATCAATAGCGTTTATTCTCTCTGCTCGTGGCACTTATTTGATCTTGATGTTCAAATCAGTGGATCATAAATTTCATGAATTGTATCTTCATTCTGATTTGAGTTTCGATTGTTTTGCAGGAATTATCTCCATTTGATTAACAGAAACTAATTGCTGCCCGTTAATTGCGATCATTTGCTTATGTAGCCACATTACGCTCACTAGAATATTTCTCATACAGTGATTTTGCATGGTTTAGCTTGTGTTATGGTTTAAAAATGATGATTCTGGTAGATTAGTTATGCAGCTGAATACAACTTAGGGACCAAGTGCAGTGCATTCTGACTATATCACTTGGTCTTCTGTGCTTCAATTGAAGTTTTGATTGTGAAAAAAATGTTGAAGACTTCTGTTGGTCCAAGTGAACTTCACTTAAAGAGGGAGCTTACTGCTCTACAAAGGGCACGCCTCTTACGCGACCCCGAAACTTGTTCATCTTGGAGGTCCCCTTTGAGTTCCAAGTCATTTGTTGCAAATTCTAAGGTAAAAAATGGAAATGGAATGATGGAGAACTTCATTGGAGAAATTAACTATGGCTCACCACTCAATGTAACTTTAAGAGGCAGAAACGGAAGGCAAAATAGGTATCTCTACATGAGGCATCATACTACTGAAAGAGTGCGGAAACTAGATGAGGAAGACAGAGATGACTTAGTCAAGGGAAGTCCAAAAGACAACACTACCTTAAGCAATTCTCTTATTGAAGATTTTAAGAGTGATACTTGTCTTGGAATTCCTGTAAATTTTCATAATGTTACAAGTACATATTCAGGAAACCCAGATAGAAGAAATATCAGAGAATTCAGAAGAACAATTTCAGTTAGGGGGATGACTAAGCATCCAACTGTATCAAAGCTAATGGGCACAGCATCAAGCTCTATAGGAATCATTGACTCAGGTGAGCAATCTGATGATGGTGAAGATTACAACTCTGAGGATTTGCAGCAACTGGTGCATGAGCTGACCCAACAAGATGGTTATATTTCTCACTCGTCTTCACCCTTATTGTATGGATCTGGATTTGGTAGCCGGTTATCTTCCTCCAAATTCCATAGAACTAGTAGAAGATTGCTATCATCTCAATCTTGCACTCCTGCTTCTACTAGCTCTTACTATAAATATGGTGGCCAAGACACCAGTACTGTTGGTTCTTGTAATGGAACTGTTGCTTCCTTTTATGTTGATGAACTGGATCAACCAGAGTTATCAAAGGTTCAAAGATGTGGCATTCCTTGCTACTGGCCAAAGAGAACTAAAGATATGGGAGTTGGAGGTCTTAGTTCTCCTTCCCTGTCAGATACTCTAAAAAAGAGAGGCAGTGGCATTCTCTGTGGGAGCCAGCATTCCCTAAAAAAGAAATTATCTGGTTGCCACAAGCAAAGTTACCTGGCAAAATCTTCTCAAGGTTTACCTTTACTGACAAATAGCTGTGACATAGGCCAATCGTCACTGGATATGACAAGTGATGAGTTGTCAAGTAAACTTGGGGAGCTTGATTTGGAGGCAAGAAGCCGTTTGGATGGAAGGAGATGGTCTAGCTGCAAAAGCCAGGAGGGACTGCAAATAGATATGCCTGGAGGAGCTGCATTTGATATAGCAGATCAAAGATCCTTAAGCCAAAAATACCAGCCTAGGTTTTTTCAGGAAATAATTGGGCAGAATATTGTCATCCAGTCACTTGGTAATGCCATCTCAAGGGGAAGAATAGCCCCTGCTTACCTGTTTCATGGCCCTCGCGGGACAGGAAAAACTTCAGCTGCAAAAATATTTGCTGCTGCTTTAAACTGTTTATCTATTGAAGAGAACAAGCCATGTTGGTTTTGTAGGGAATGCACTGCTTTTTCTAGTAGAAATGGAACAAGTCTGAAAGAAGTGAATGCAACAAATAAGATGAGCATAGATCAAGTTAGAGATTTATTGAAAAGTCTAACATTGGCTAAAACAATTTCACAGCATAAAGTATTTGTCATTGATGAATGCCACTTGTTATCTTCAAAGAATTGGTCCATGTTCATGAAATTCCTTGAAGAACCACTGCCTCGTATTGTCTTCATATTCATAACTATTGAACCTGGCAGCTTGCCTCATTCTATTATGTCACGGTGTCAAAAGTACATCTTTTCGAAGGTCAAAGATGTTGATATAGTCTGCCGGTTGAAGAAGCTTTCTATAAAAGAAAATCTTGATGTCGAATTGGATGCTCTTAATTTAATTGCTTTAAATTCAAATGGTTCACTTAGGGATGCAGAAATAATGTTGGATCAGTTGAGTCTGCTTGGCAAAAGAATAACTAGTTCACTTGTAATTGACTTAGTGAGTTTCTTTTGCATTTTTCTTTATTTACAGTCTTTATGTTTAATAATTAATATTATTAATTTTTAAACATTTAAATATTCATACCTGTCTCACTTAGAAGCCTTGAAAATCAACTACATTTATTGGAACTTGGAAGGCATTTATCACACAGGAAAATGCATCTGTATTTTTCAATTTGCAAAGAGAATACATAAAGGTTGATGACACAATTCATTTCTAGGGTTTTTAATTTTTGCACTAGGATTTTTCTACTGTCATAGAAAAGCTTTAATTTGAATTTATTAAATTTTTTTCTTGTGTATCGTTTTACTAAACAATTTCAGTTCCTTTTCACTTCTCTCTTGACGTCATCTTACAGAAAAAAATGTTTTTGAGTTATTGAAGACCGTCTTACTCAGATTGTCTTGAGCTAAAAATATAGTGTTCTAGTCATATCAAAATAACATTTTTTTTCTTTTTGTGAACATTTCTGATATAGACAATCAAACAAATATACATGTGTTTTTAGATAAATAGATTATATTTCTATTGCCCCAGAAACATGTCCTCTTATTATGAAAACTTACAGGTCGGAGTTGTACCAGGTGAAAAATTGCTTGAGCTTCTAGAGATCGCCATGTCATCAAATACTGTTGAGACAGTAAAGAGGTCTAGAGAGCTGATAGATTCAGGCATTGATCCTATAGCCTTGATGTCCCAATTAGCTGGACTTATAATGGACAGAATTGCTGGAACGTATCGAATGACCAAGTCAAATTCTGGTGGTACAGCTCTCGGTGGGCAAAGTTGTGAGTGCATCAGATCATGTTCTTTCATGCTTGCCATTGACAGGATGACAATCAACAATCTCTCTTTCTTATTCAAACTTCTTTTTTTGTGCCAATGCAATGTGTTGGTTCAAGAGAGCTAAGTGAAGGAGAAGATAAATACCTATTTATTACTAGTTTGTTATTATTATCATAAATATTATATTTGACTGATATCTTGCTTTGATTTCTTTGGAATTAGGGAGGAGTAAGCACACTAGAGCAGTGGTTGCTTGAAATTTTGAAACAGAAAGAAAGTACAAATTTAACAAGAAATTGAAAATTGTAATAATTAAATCAGAAAGAACCATCAGTCTGAACTGCTGCCTTTTTTGTGTCAATCTTTTGCTCTCTTATTAATTCTTCAAATATTGGTGATTGAGGTCTAATCAATTTCATTTGCCACTGATGATTAAATCTCTAGTTTATGACTATTTCCTCCTAGTTGATCCTTTATTGTCTACTCAATTTTAAATGATTGGCAGCTTGCAATGGCTTTGATTACATGGTCATTTACAACTCCAATTCAGTTACCATTATCATTCATTCTTATTTAAAATTTATCTGTCACATTATTAATGATATATAAACTAGTGAGATGGCATATATGTAGTTGTCAAAAGTAAAGTCCTCATTCAGGAGGATTTCCACAATATAGTGTGCCAGGTTTATGAAAGCATAGTTCAACAATCTGTTCTATTAGGTTATGTTTTTATGATTTAAAACCAGCCAATTTTAAAGCTTCTTCTATAATCAATCTGATCTTTTTTTTGGCATCACATTTCCTAGTGCTTCATGTATAGGTATAAACATTATCCACAAGAAAATAATTATTATACATGAGGTTACACATGAAATGCCATTGTTCGGAGCTTTACTATAAAATAATTATTATACATTGTTTGAATAGGGCATCACTGGAAATGTTTCTGGATGAGTTAATAGATCTAGGGGGAGGTGTTATATATAAGGAATTTACTATTAAAAAAGGAGAAGGAATAAAGGGGAACAGTTGTTGAAATTGCTTGCAGTTTAAAAATTCAGTTTAATGTGGGGTAATGGTTAAAAAAAGTCATTACTCTTCAGGATAACTGAAAGGGTGTTTTAGCATCCTTTTGTGTCTATATAAACTCCTATATACTGAAGAGTAAAGTATAAGAAAATTCTAGTGCAAACAAAGTACTGAATTTCTTCTTTCTCTTTATTTTCTCGTTGAGTTCTGATTCTTCAGATAATCAAGAAGTGCAGTCTTGATTATTTCGGATAATAGACATTGTATCCTAGAGATAGAATTTTCTTGAAGCCATCTGCATCCTAGTGGGGAAATTATCTATCCTGAAGACAATTTCTTGGAAATGCCTTGCCTAATTCAGTTTGGTTCGAGTTTTACTCAGATCTATATCTCTACTGTAACAATTTCAAGATTGATATGTTCACAATGGATTCTGAATTAATCAAGGCACTGATTAAGAAATATTGTTAAAGGTTATATTGTTAAAGGTCATGAGCATAAAGTATGCAAATTGAATAAAGGTTATATTATTAAAGGTCATGAGCATAAATTTACATCAATTAAGCTGAAGATTATATTGTTAAAGATCATGAGTATAAAATATGTAAATTGAATAAATCTTTGTATGGATTTAAACAAGTACCTTGACAATGGTATAAGAAATAAAAAAAAAAAAGAATTTGGTTTTAAGAGCAGTAAAGTAGAAAATTGTGTGTTTTCTAAAGTCACTGCAAATATAAAGTACTCATTACTCTTTATGTTGATGACTTACTTATTTTTGGTACTAATGTAAATTGCATGGATGAAACTAAGAGTTTCTTGAGACAAGCTTTTGACATGAAGAACTTAAGTCCTGCAGATGTCATATTGGAGGTCAAGGTTCTCAAAAGAGGAAGGGAGTTTGTCTTAATGCAATCTCACTATATAGAAAATGTGTTAAGAAAGTTCAATCATTTTGATTGTAAACCTTCTAAAACACCTATTGACCCTCATGTAAAACTAGTTCCAAATGAGGGAACAACAATAAATCAAGGAGAATATGCCAAGATTATTGAAAGTAATCATGTATGCTGTGAATCACATAAGACCAAATCTTGCATGTGCAATCGGCATATTAAGCAGATTCACTAGTAACCTTAGTGATCAGCACTAGAAAGAGTTAAGTAGAGTATGAGATACTTGAAAAATATTATAAATTATGGATTGCATTACAAATGTACAACTTCTGCACTTGAGTGTTACAGTGATGCAAATTGAGCATCCAAGAGATCAAACTCTAGATCTACTAATGGTTGGTTGTTCACTTGAGGTGGAGCAATTGTTGCTTGGTCATCCAATACACAAAATTGTGTTGCTTTATCTTCTATGGAATCAGAGTATATTGCAATGTCAATTGCAAGTAAAGAAATTGTTTAGTTTAAGAAATTTTTAAGAACTATTCCTTTTATCAATCCACATGGTAAATCTATAACATTGTATTGTGACAACCAAGCTGCAAACAAGACTTGATTATTTTGGGTAATAGGCATTGTATCTTGGAGATAGAATTTTCATGAAGCCATTTGCATCCTAATGGGAAAATTATCTATCTTGAAGACAGTTTCCTGAAAACACCTTGCCTAATTTTGTTGTTCAAGTTTTACTCAAATTTGTGTCTCTACTACAACAGGAGCGACAGAGGACAAAAAATTTATAGGAAGAATAAATAGTATTTAATTATTTTGAAGATATCTCAGAACATAGTAGAGTAAAAAGTTGTGGAATAGGATTCTATAGAACATGATTTTGATTTTGATCGACTTTTGGTAGTCTGACTAGGTTTTAATGTTTACACCGAGTTTTGATGGTTAAAATTTAAAAATTGAAAAAATTTGAATAATTATTATGAAAAACAAGAGTAATTTTCACTGTTCATCATATTAAATAAAGAGTAATTTAAACAAAAGTTTAGCATTGGTGTCCTAAGGCATCAATTATATTTTTTGGGATAAGTTAATATACAATTACAGTTATTGACAGATAAAAGTGCATGCCCATGCTATTACATGTCAATGACACTGAATCATCAGTAGTTTACTCTGATACTGTTTTATAAAGTTATTTAGACTGATCTCCTTGGGGATGTGCATAGCTACTAATAAGCAATAACATTTAGAGAAACTTCTTCAGAATTTTGCCAATGGTGGTTTCGGGCAACATTTTTCTGATAGTGATATCAGTTAATTTTAGCTGACAATAACTTAACAGGTTATTTTTAGCCAAATTTGTTCAAGACCAACTGCAAAGCAATTTTTACTATATCTTTCAAGATCAGACTGGATCAATTTGATTAAATTATTTTGCAAACTCTAGTCTGAATGGTTAAGTCAACCTGGATATTTCAATGAAACATGAAAGAAAATCTCAAAGCAAATTGCCTAGAAGGATTCTAAGATCTTTGACCATTATGTGGCTCTTTTAATCTGGAAACTTCAAAATGCCTAGAAGTGGAACGACTATCCATTAACTGTTGTTTAGCTCTGTAAAGCATTAAGATTTTTCCTACAGGAATTAATATGACTGAAAGATATCTGTTTTGGGAGCTTATGCCCATCAAATTTGCTGATTTATGGATGCCTTCTATTTCTGCTATTCATGACCTTCGACATCTCATTCCAAGCATTCTGTTTCTTCATCATGTAGATTTTCATTGCTTGGTATCCCATGCAAATCTATTTGTGACCTGGTATGGGCAAATGATAATATCTTGTTGATAACCAGAGATTATACAACTCGTCTATCTTTTGGTTGGTTGAGTGTTTCACTGTAGAGTTCTGACTAGTAATTTGGTCTAAGAAAAAGTGTTTATTGGTTCTGAGCATCATGTGGGATCCTAGTTCTAGTTTGTGGTGCCTCCTATTATTGATGATGATTGATTTAGTGCCCTTCCAAAATTTAAAAATATACCACCAACTTTATATATATATACATATATATATACATATATACATATATATGCATACATACATATACATGTATACATATATACATACATATATATATATATATATATATATATATATATATATATTCTACCACAATGTCCATGGTTAATATGTTGACCACTTTTATGGGAGGGGAAATAAAGGTTCCTGCTAAAGTTTCAAAGTTGTAAGGTGTTAGTTACCTGAATAAACCTGATTCTAAGGACATGGAATAAAGCTGTGTCAGCAGGGGCTTTTATCACAATGCAGCCAAACAAGAAGTGAATTTATAGTAATCATTGCTCATTTTATTAATATTGGTTTACCACTCTCCTAATACATATATTAATAGAAACATGCAAGTTTGTGTAACCTTCATAATATAAATTTTAGCAATGAACAAAATCTTAGGTTTCTTTCTTTCTGTTTCTATTAGTTTCTAATTATTAATAACACCTCTATATTCATGTAGCAGTTCATCAAGTTTATTTATTTCCTTCCTAACTACTTCATAACATCAGTTGCTGAGGATTTTTCCAATCCTATGCATGCTTATCTGTTACTGGCGATACATGTTAACCATCTGTCACTTTGAATGATGCTGGCTGTTTCTTCTAGTCCTGACTTTATTTCATTTACCTCTAAATGTTTCTAGTAACTGAAGCTGAGTTAGAAAGATTACAGCTGGCTTTGAAAATTCTTTCTGACACCGAAAAGCAGCTGAGACATTCAAGCGAGCGCTCAACATGGTTCACTGCTGCTCTATTGCAGCTTGGTTCTGTTCATAATTTAGAACCTAATCGATTAAGTAGCAGCAGCACCAGCAGCAAGAGGAATGCCATAAAAAATAGTAACACTGTGTCTGGCATGGAGAAAAACTCCCCGTTTTGCGAAAACAGGTCTTGATAATTTATTCCTTACATCTACTTCTCAGCATGTATAACTAACTTGTAAAATGTTGCCTGAAAGCAGGAGATCTCATGAAAGAATATTAATTGATTCTGGTCAAACAAATGATGCTACTTGCAAGGAAATATTCAGGTCTGCTAACCCAGAAAATCTGGATGAAATTTGGACAATGTGCATCCATAGATGCCACTCACAAACACTTAGACAATTGCTTTCAACCAGTGGAAGACTTCTATCAGTTACTGAAAATGAAGGTAGATAATTGATATTTTTTCTTTTGAAATCATGATATGTTCTCGATTTTAATATTGAAACTTGTTAAGTTCTACCATCATATATTTGCCACAACTTTTTTGCTATATATCAGTTTAAAACTATCTTTTTATTTTAAATTGTTATTTCCAACAATACAAACTATAACACACAATAAGACATCAGATTAAAATATTTTTGATATATTCAGTCATTTTATTATTCGTAAGTTTGGTGTAGTCACCAATTATTTTAGTTTGATCAACTTGCCAATGTTCCCAACAGTTGACATTTAAAGGTGTTCTATGCATTAATTATACCCTTCTCTAGTAGAAATGGTATATATAATAGGTGAGTGCAAGGTTTTCAGTACCAGACTGCTATCTGTCTGGTTCATCGCCGGTATATATAGTAGGTCTCTGGCTGAACCAGCACAGATCTGGTTCATGTTGGCTACCATGTGTTGGAAGATTGATGGGGTGGGCGGTCCGACGGTGCGAGGCTTGAGTGGCCTCTTCTGGAAGAGATGTGATGGGGTTCTTGTGTCTTTTTAAAAGGGGTAGATTCAAAGGAAAATAATAATAGACCAGATTGGACCACTTGAAAAGGGGTGGTTTGTGTTCTGGTTGATACCCGAACTAGTAAATCCTTGTCATTATGTACCAGCACAAGCAAAATGTTAAGTTCTATCCGAGCATCCACTGAAGTAACGTAGCCTTAAGGTAAACTGGTTTGAAGCTACCACTGCCAAATGGTGTAGGTAAATTAGAGGTTTAGTGAATTTTTTGTCATTACACGATTAAGATGCCCTTTTTGAAAAATGATTTAGTGGAGTCCCACTACATAACAAACATAATGTTTCCCTCATTATTCGGTCATGTAGATTCCTTGTAAGAAATTTTGAAAAATGTGTCATGTCTGTCTTCCATATCTGTAGCCATGCTTCATAAACAGATTATTGCTTCTGGGAAGGGATCAAGCAATAATACATGTCTTTTTCATACCTCAGTACATTTATGTAATTATTCACTATTAGATTGTGAAATAAGTGACAGAAACAGTTTACATATTGAAAACATGTTAGGTAGTTAACATCCAACTTTGCATATCAGCAAACAACGAGCAGAGGTCATAATTAAGTTTTTATTTAACAGAATATGTTACAATCTTTGAGATATGCAAAATTTTGCTCCACAAAGATTAATTTTGCAACAAATCCCCTCCAAGGAACCTATGCTTACAAGTATGCTGGCCATGCCTAATTATTACTGACATGAGATATTTGTTTATATATTTCAGCATATACCATGGTATCCTGTATCATTTTAAGGTATCATACTGGTCCAAATGTGGATCAGTATTTAGTATGGATTGACATTTACATACTTGTTTTATATGATATGTTTAAGCTTTTATTTTAATTAAGGTTGTTCATGCCACATAACATGCTGGTGCATACTGCATAACGTGCAGACACGGCACCAAACCACATTGCATTGCAGTTGTGGTCCAGTTATTGTGGTAGTATATGCTGTAGTATGTTGTCTTACATTTGTGCTTTGTGATTTTCCTGAAAGCCAAGCAAACTATTGAGGGAAGACAAGACAAACTTTATTATTCAGAATTGCTGCAGGAATTTCACTTGGTCACTAGGTATCACTGACACTGAAACTCTATTGAGAGACTCGTAATTAGAACTGAAACATGTTAAACAGGAATTTCACTTGGTCACTAGGTATCACTGCACTGAAACTCTATTGAGAAACTCGCAATTAGAACTAAAACATGTTAAGTCTGTGGTCCATTTTATCATTGTCAATTTTATATTCCAGAGGAACTTTGTGTGCAATTCTCTTATTGAAACTACATTGTCTCTTATATGCTCCTTGTCATATTAAATTTGATTTGCTTACAAACAAGAACTTTACTATATTTTGCAGGCACATTGATCGCTTTCATTGGATTCGAGGATGGGATTATTAAATCAAGAGCTCAGAGATTTCTGAGCAGCATCACAAACTCGATGGAGATAGTCTTGAGACAGAATGTAGATGTTAGATTAGGAGTTGTACCCAAAATTCATACAGAGGGATTACGATCAATGCCATCTCTGGTAAGCAACCAAATGGAAATAGATAAACAGAGCAAGGTGGATTCTGCTAACCTTGGTAGCCATTCAAATCAAGAAAGGATCAATGCCAACAAAATTTTGGATTCATATGAAAGAATTTCAGAAAAATCTTATGAACAATGTGACAGATCTGCACCTGGAGACAGCAACAATGCTTTGACAAGCATATCCATGTTGCTGTCAGAAAGAAAAAATGGTTCATATAACAACAAAGATAAAGGGCAGGAGGTTTCAGCCCAAGGGCCTCTAAAAACGGGGCCTGGTGAGCAGAGGATGGAGACTGCATGGCTTCAAGCTGCAGATCCTAGGCATGTAAATCAGTCAAAACTCGATATGAACCAAGTTCTTCCACTTAATGGTGTCAACCATCAGTGTGTTAAACAGTCCTCAATAGTAACAGCGAAATCAATAAGGCATTCGGACGATGAATTGGATCACAAGGCCAGATACTTAAAGGTCAGTGCCACTGGGGGCCACAACAAGAAACAAATTGAAGGAGTCGATCACTATGCCACGTCTCCAAGTTTATTGCACTGTAATAAGAAGTCAGTAAACTGCAAGAAAGAGAATAAGTAAGCCTTTCTGCTTTCGATGAATATGTGAAGTAATTGTAGCCAACTGGTTCTTTTTCATTTATCTGTTGCATATTAATTATAACTTGTTGTAATTAACTTAGACTCTGGATATAGTAACCTAAGATTTATTAAGTCGATAGGCATGAATCGCATGACCCAATCTGATTATTCTAGGTTAGTAATAGTAGACCCATTTAGCCTTATATATGTCATAACTATCCTCCCACTTATAGGTCATTACAACCTCCTTTGGTTTAGGCTTTTGTCAAAGTTCAAGATCAAGTAATGGTTTCATGTTTGAATTGCCTACAGCCTCGTCACATGTAATCCTTTTCATACTTGGACCCCTCATCCTATCTGTATGAGTTATGCTATGATATCAATTGTCATTACCTGTCCCAATGAAAATTTGCACCAATTAACTTGATAAACTAAAACCACATGACCTGATATGTTCAAGTCATAGTTGATAAAAACCCATCTGACCTATATCCCTTTATAACAGCCTCTCATTACCAATGTGGAAGCAAATTAGGGTGTCACAAAAAATTTGATGAATTTTTACAAGGGTATTTTGTATTTGATTGTTTTCTCCATATTCCATAGGCTGACAATAATAGATGCTTGTCTCTACTGCAATCAAGTCAGTTGACTCAAGCTTTGCTTTGTTCAGGCATGTGTCGACTTATTTCAGGGATCTTTTGACTTGAAACTTGACATCTTGGGATAAGGATTCCAAAATAAGGTTCTTTTCTATGAAATAAAATATCTAGGTTTTGAATCTAAAAAGAGTTGAGTTTTTGGTGTAATTTCTAGAGGAGCAGTTATTTTCGGGAATCGATTGTTTTACATTGCATTTTTAATAAGAAATTGTTTTCAACACCTAACTCAGCGATTAGAAGTAAGATTTAGACTATCTCAAAATCTCTCAAATGTCAAACAGCTAACAAGTTAGATGGCAAGCCTAGATGAATCAAGTTGTGTGACTTGTGTCATGTTCAAGCTCGGTTTTTTTAAAAACCAAACTTTGGAATGAGTAAAGCTAGTCCATTGACATTGTGAATGAGTTTGAGCAAGACATTAACGAGCCAAATAACTAGCTGCTTGCGAACAATTGACTCATTTGCTTACATGATGCTGAGTTCCTATGTAGTTGACATATTTATTACTTTTTTCGAAGTTCCACATTTTATTTTAAAATGCACATGTCAGATCTATCCAACTGAATCAGTTTATATAGTTCACACCTGTATATGTTTTTTACGCTATTTTATTGTGAGAAAGGGATGCCTAACTCTTGATTAAAATGCGAATACCAGGTACTGGTATGGATAGAAAATAACAAATTCGAACACTTTGCATTTGTATGTGGATCAGTGGCTGATCTTGTTTCTTGCTCGTGGTCTCTTTTTCAGTCAAATAACTTTCCTGGGCCAATTTTAGTGCATAATTCTTAGTGATAAGACACTTGCTGAAGGGTGATTTTTTTGGTGTTATGCAATAACACTAGGATCTTACAACTATGATCAGGTGTCTGTATCTACCTTGATTTAATCCATTCCTTGCATAATGTGGCATGATATATGTTAGGGAATACAAGCCAAGACCTTGTTGCATTGGGCTCCACTGTTGGACAACACCCAAAAACCAAGAGAAAAAGGTAGCAATCGAGCTTGCACTTGCCTTTTTCTCATCTATATAGATTTTGAGGTTTGAAAAGCTCAGCCTTTCTTACTCTTGGTTACTATCAGGTAAAGCATGGAATCCGTGTGCAATCACCAAAGGCTAGTCATTTCTTGTGTCTTCGACAGTGTGGTAAGCTCAAGTCAGCAGAAAGTAGATTCAGAAAATGAAAGGGAGAAATATGGATGCACAAAGCCTTTTCATTCGTCATATACAAAAGGTACATAGGGAGAAGCTGCAGTGTCCTAATTAATGTTGCCAGGTTAAGCCATTTTGTTATCGAAGGAAATAATAGGTGATGCCTGATTCATCGATGGTTCACATCAGTGTTCATTGCTAATTAGCTTTATTTTCCGAAAGATAATACGTAGTTTACGAGCTAACAGACGATTGCATAGTGTAAAACTGACATTTTTTTTTCTGTTTGTATCATGATAGATGTCATATGATCACAAAATCATTAAGAAAGGAAACAGAGCTTGGCACGGATAAATAAGAGCCTATCAGTTGGTAATTATGCTTTTGAACTACACAATTATGATCATAATTATGTTCTTATTTTTTTGCTTGAACAAGTTGTTTCTGCTGAGACTAAAACCAACTTAGATTTGATTTCGCCCCCACAGACATGGTAGATTAATTTAATTATAGCAACCTGTTAATCTGAGGCCAGCTGACCTGGATTTTATATTGCTTGTGCATCATAGAAAAGCCTCAGATATTTTTCTAAAGATTAGATTTAGCACTTGGCATTTTTTCTGGATGATATGATAAACAATTATTCTTTTTTGTTTATGTGCTTCACTTGCCACTCTCAATGTCTATTATAATTTGCAAGGTTGGTGATGATCTTTTGTCTAATTTTCTTAGAAGCTTCACCATAGAAATAAAAAGAGGATGGTGAATAAACATCAGCTGAGGTAAGTTCCTCAGATTGAACTTAGAACTACCATGAACAGACAAAAACAACAATTATTTCTGACCATATATGTGATCTTGAAGGTCATCAAACCAAAATAAGCTTCTTAAAAAAGTATGTTGTTGAAAAAAGAAAAAAAAACTTGAATAAGAATTAATAGTATACACCTAAAACATTAGTTTGGTGGTGATACTTATTCAAGGTTGAAAGTTTAAAATTTTATCTAACATATTTTTTGCTTAGTTAAGACTTTATGAGATCTCCATAAAATTTTGAGATCAAAATCTATTTTCACCATTTATCTTTTGGTGGAATTATGAAATTTTTGATAAAAGAGAGATGTCAAAGTTTAGTTGGTAAAGATTTTTTTCAGATCATCTTAGAGTCCTACAAATCTTGTCTTCTTTATTCTACACCAAAAAAAAAAAAAAAACTAGCATCTAAAATGAGATTTTGAAAATTTTGATGAAGGAGAGATTCTAATACCATAGTCAAGGAATGGTTAGATAGAACATGATGACTCAAAATTACCAGAATTACCAATATGATTAGAAAGATTATTCATGTGTAGTGAATGTGATTGACATTGATTAGAAAGATTATTCATGTGTAGTGAATGTAGAACAAGTTGATCATAAATAAAAGAAATTTGATTTAGAATAAAGCAAGACAAAAGAGAAAAAATATGATTTAGTAATAAAAAGATCATGTGATTGACATCAGACACTCTTGTTGAGTTCTAAGAAGAACAGGGTAAGCTCATTTTTGCTCATTAAGAATAGAACATAAATTGTTGTTTGACTTGGGACCCCACTAATTCTTTTATTCCAACCTTTTTAGATTGATGAGGCAAATGGATGAAGTGATAATGACAATATGGCAGTGTCTGTTTTTTGTGGTTGAGGGGTACACTGTAGAAGAACAAGAAGGGATAAGGGGATAAGATGAGGAGGATTATTTCTTGGCTGTGTCAGATGATTGAGATGAGGCATATTTGGCTGAGAAATCAAGGTTGGATTGGCTTGGGAGCCTACGACTCGCGTGATCGCTGTGACACCAACAATGCATTGAATTGCTGCCACAACTACCAGCTTCCCCTCTCCTGCAGCAACCCAAATTAATTTCTCTCTCTCTCTCTCTCTCTCTCTCTACACACCAACAAGCACACATTCATTAATGGAATTTAATATGTGACTGTACCCATATGGTCTTATTTGGGGTTAATTATAAATTGTCTTACTTAGCTAAATCTTTTTATATTTTGATCTCTAGATTTAAAAAAATTATGTTGAAATTTTATAGTTAGACCTTTTTAGCATGAAACATTTAATTTTATTTACCATAACATCATTAGTTTTATCGATGGAAGATATATGATAACATATGGATGAATGACATAAAAATGATGGATAAAAAGATAATTTCAATGATAGTGATTGACGATAATGTCGTGGATGATTGTTGTGGTGATGGTCGATGAAAACGACGTGGTGGTTAACGTTGTCGATGTCACGAATGATATGAAAATAATAGAAAAAATAATAATTTTGCCTTCTTTCGTTAGTAAAATCAATGATATTAGGTTAAATGGGGTTAAATATTTAATTTTCATAACGAGATTTGAATGTAAATTTTTTAAGTAGAGATCGGGAAGCTAAAAATATTTAATTATAGAGATTTTAATATAAATATTTTAAATCTAAAAATCGAGATATAAAATGATATAGGATAATATATAATTAGCCCATTTATTTAGATAATTAATCATGGCTAATGACTCTTCTTAAAGTGAGTGCTTAGGAAAAAAAAAAAGAAAATTGAAGAAGACAACATCAATTGTTCTCTCCTCAAGGATGATCTGTAAATTCTGAAGCAAATTGTTGTTGTTCACTAA